>NNCF01126833.1:829637-841632 GCA_002313205.1 Laupala kohalensis | reverse complement strand
CTCCGTTTTTCCTTCGGGTAGAGGCGGATTTCTTATACAGGTTCTCTAGGCTTTGTCTAGGGGCGTGTTTATTGTAACAGTAAATCGTGAATTTAGTGTTTTTTCAACTCTTATGATTTTTAAACACTATACTCAGAATAATCGATAGATAATAACTTGTACATGTAGATTTACAAACATATTTGCGTTAAATTACATACATATTGACATTATATATGTATTATATATCGCAGCTAACTTTTTATCTTATCTAGGAACTTTTGCTGAAATTTTTGAATCCACCTCTGCCTTAGGGCCCTTGATCGGAATTGATGGGATGGTCCCTTGCTTGCTTCCGGAGAGTAAATTAGTTTATTGTCCTCCACGTTATTAAAAATTTATTATTATTCTCAATTTCACACTGTATGAGGAACCTTTTTCACGATGGAAGATGCTAATGCTGCTCAAACTGCGTATTTCGCCATGTTTGTGCCATCTAGTTATATACATTTATTTTAAAAAATAAGTCTCAGCAATAATTGTGTTTAAGCGAAGTTTTATTCGCTAACAAACATAGGACAGATTTATTAAAAGAATAGTACATTCTCGTGTGTTCCGACTGTTATCTCGCAGTGTTTAGAACAAATCGACTGTGTAAGAGTATTATGTGTGCTCCTTCGTCATTTCTTCGAACTCAGACATAACAGCATGTATACTCTGTATGGCGTTGCGTAATACTCCCTCCCTGGATGACGTCTCTCGTCAGAGCGAGTTGCGCACCGTGAGAATGGGTTACGCGTGCCTCCATTCTACGCAGATAAATGTCGGCTCTTGCCCAAGGTCGTGCGGATGGAGCGCCATGTGCGCAGGGGAGCAGGGAACGAAGAGCGGAGCACGCGTATCAATATCACCTAGTCAAGAGCGGATACGCGATCTTTAGCTTTCTAGTCTATTTTACGGTATTTCGTTTAATTGATTTATTTAATAATATTAGTCGGTCCTAGGTAAATTAGGGATATCAATGTAATATTGTTGAATCTGGTGGCAGTACGAGACTACTATTTTTTTAATGAACGTACTGATTATTTTTGATAGCGAAATGCTTGTACCGACTTTTTTATGTTTTTCTTTTTCTTCTACAATTTTTATTCCTTTCCGTATTTCTGCGTCCTAAATTGTTCCTAAATTATAATGTTTTCAGACATTTATATTTTACATTTAATACCCCGACTAAACGTGTTTGCTTTCCTTCAACCTTTCCGTTGCGAACGGATTCCTTTTGGTAATTATTTTGTCGGGAATGAAGTTTGATATTTTAATAGTGCTGAGAAAAATTATCCATAACTTTTATTTACGAAAAGGCTTCATAAAACTTACAAATGGCAGGCTTGTATGCTAAAACTGAAACGAAGATGCTGCGCCGATGCTTCCTTTGATGTAGCGTAGCCCTGAGCACGTACTTGCCGTCATGGGTTCTCCACTGGGAAGTCTTGATAACTTGTTAATATTATCATTGCATTGAAGTGAATAATTATTCTTTTATTTATAATATAAGTTATTTCAAACCACGGAAAAAGTTCAGATCCTTAAAAGTGTTCATTTTATGAACCTTCTGATTATGAGCTAATTCAGCGACGTTACGGTCGGCATACATTTGTAGTGAAACAAGTTATGTCATCTTTCTTGGAAATGGTAAATGATAAATAATTATTATGTAATAAGTTTCTCAAATGCGAAAGAACCAACAACTGGTTAGAGCGGTTAGGTTTCGGTTTTTGTTCGCCTACTGTAGCTGGCCAGACGCACCATCTGCTAGTTCGCTTATGTCACAGACCAGGTAATTCTGCGTCCTTGACCAAGTCTTTTGCTACGTCTAGGTGCAACGACATGCAGTATCTCAAAAGCAAGATATAAACGTGACTACATTGTATGAGAGCTTACGAATTGTCCTCGAAATGTTGCTGGCTCATTGGACTGAAGGTGAAAATTCGTCGCGTGCTTTAATAGTTGCGTCTGCTGTACAGTTATTTAAATATCTGTGCAAATTAAGTATCTTTTGTAGGTGACGTGTTTAGGTGTTCATATGGGAGGTATATATGACGACATGAAATACACGTGGTAGAAGCATTTGCAATCTTCTCGATCGAGTTGAAATGTGCTGAAACTGTTATTGGAAAATTTTGCTTTTGTTTCAAAATGAGGACGTCTGTCATCGCACGCAATAGTTCTTCCAAACTCGGAAGTACACATACTGATTTCTTTATTTTTCTTCTTTTTTTCTACCGAATTTATTTTATACTCTATTGTTTATTGACATATATTGTGATGTTATAAATGATTAATTAATTAGATTTTAAGTGTGTTCATGACATTTAAATTTTATGTTCGAAATGTAATACTCGGTGAATGACTGTTATTTCAGTCATTAATATACCAAGAACTACGGAGTCAAACCCTGTATGTGTCGGAGTTAATTAAAACGTGACTTCTACGTGTCTATTACTCGCTTAGACGCTGCCGGTTAATGTAAGGTCAGCACGATGATTAGACTAACTTTATTTCTGACTTCTCTTTTTAAGTCTTCATGGTAAGTTATAGGACGGTTACTCAGAATATAATTGTGTTCGTCCATAATTTGAAGTTCCTCTTTTCTTCTTGTTATTTAACAAATACATGAATCTTCTAATATTTTCTACTGTATTATTATAATTCAAGAATTATTTCACGTAAAATATTTTACGTGAAATAATTCTTTTGACACATTTTGTTTGTTTTTACGTTATAGGAATGATGGTTTAGTTATCATGTTATTGAAGTGCGTTGTAAATGGCGATAAAATAACGCTACATGCTCAGTGGTTCGATCAGCTCAATAGTATCGGATTTGTGTTTCGATGTTCAAGAGTAATTACTCAGCTGGAGACAGCTGCTCTTCATTTAATCCAATTCGTAAACATGTGTTCGTGGGGATACAGTGCGTTTTAAAAACATTAAAATCCTATAATTGCGAGGAACATCGTTATAGGCTTCACGATACTTCAGTAGGGTTCCCCGCTGTACAATTTTTCTCTATTTTTTTGTTTTGTGCACGTCAGAAGTTGTAATTTTTATTCATAGACCTCGGTGAATATATTTACTTAAAAGTTATTAGTACATATATTTAAAATTCGTTGTTAAATATTGAACCAATGAAAATTGAACATTTTCTAGAGATCAAATATTTTAAGGCGTTAAATATATAAATATGTGTATTTTGCGAGTGGTGTTGGGGTTCCCCTGTAGCTACGTCTAGAATGCAGTTTAACGACTAAATGGTTAAGGCTAAATGTCCCTTCAGTTTAGTGTGAAAAAAATTCCAGAGATGGCAGCACTTCTGGAGTCACTTTTCCTTCCCGGTTTTCTTCCGAACGGATTCATATAATTTTATGCGGTAAATGGATTGAACGTTTTTTCCTTTGTAGAATTTTAGGTAATTGTGTTTTGAAAAAAATATTCTATATTGACAGATTTTTCAAAATTATTTTTCGAAATATCACTTCTGTGATTAAAAAATGACTAATACAGAGATACCTGTCTAAATACGAGACACAAATCTGCCATCAGATTCTGAAAAGATAAAGTAGTCTCGTCGGAAATTCGACAATTGTGAAATATAACGACGAAAAGTCGTGATCTGCAAACGTTCTAACTTGCCTGGACGGATAGTTCCCCCTCCAGCTGTCCACCCGGTTTTGTGACATCTCCCCTCCCCCTTCTCACTAGCCACTAAATAGCCGCCTCGAAGAAGCGTCCACCGTAGACATGTTTCAGTGTTCAAGAGGAAGGTTGAGCTGTATCGTTTGTAAATATATCGAGTAAATTGGCCAACCTATGACGATGAATGTTGATAAGTCGGAAAACTTCAATCGTCGCTATGGTGTCTTCGCATGCTCTATATTAATAAAGACATTTGAAAACAATGTACGCCGCATTGTTTGCCTCATGTTCTACGAAAAAGTCAATCCTACCTTGAATTTTCCAGAGTTAATTAAAATAGACGGGATAGTCATTTAGGTAGATAAATATAAAGCCTTATCAAATTAAATGCATTCAAATTTACAGAGATCATAATCCGTACTAATACATAAATGCGTAACACGAAGCATGTCTGTTTGATACCTGATCACGATTAAAAAACTGAACAGATCGTGATGAAATTTCACAAGGAGATAGTTTAGATGTCCAGGATGAACTAACTTTTATTTTTAAAATGTGTGATAAGTAAGAAAAATGTCGATAAAGTTTATTGTGAAATGGTTTTTCATAATAAATGTCGATAAAATTGGGAAAAGGGTATATTTGCTTACGCTGACTAAACGGTTAGAGATAGGTGATGACTATGAAAGACAATATTGTTTACCTCATAGAGTTCTACAAAAACGTCTGCGACAGCATGTCTGTCTACAGACATTAACATATATTATCGATAAAACTTTAAAAAAATTGAAAAGTTAAAATACTTCAATTTAAGAGAGTTATTTAAGAATGAAAAACCAATTATAATCAAATTTAGTGCATTATTTGTTTTGTGTATTTAACAAAGATAAAAAAGTCTTTAAATCGTAAAATTTCGACGAATAGTTTAGATTTTATATGAATTTTAGTGAAATGGTGCACCTGCGTCATGCCTCGGAAGCGCAAATTCGTCCGGCGTAGTTCCCTCAAGATGTAGTGTATACAATCAAGTTTTGTATTAAATTTGTATTATTATGAATTTGTAAAATTAGGATACTGAACATGTTTTTGAACACCAATAAGTAAAATTATTTTGATCTTACAATATAGGTAGATTTTATTTTTTCCAGAGTAAAAGAAGATTAGTGTAAGAAAAATCCCGAGCAACGCGGGGAAATCAGGTAGTTTGTGTTTGGATGAATGGTTTAGATTTATTCACGTGGTTGACCAATGCAGGAAAATAAATTTATTTTCCCATATGCAATGTACCTAAATTAATAAGTTTAGTCAAAAAATTATATTGCATGAATTTAGATTGTAATGTTGGCAACGAAATGTTTTCTTAAGGTTGTTTGCATTATTTATTTGAAAACAGTGTTCTGGATCATTCTACGAAAAGTGGCGCTTTTTACTTGCTATTTTCTCAAAAAGTCTATACATTTTTTTAAACTGAAAAAACAATTCCAGTGGAGGACATCTCTATAAGTCGCACAGTTTCACATTGTATTTGAATTTAAAATTTAAATTTTTCTTTGCCTAGAGACGTATTTGGTGATGAAAGCACAACAGAAATCTTAATTTTGTACTTATAGATACTATGTCACTTTAGGAAACATTTACTATCACTGATTGTATGATTTTACTCCAACGATTCGCAAGACACAGCTGTATATATTTTCAGTTCACTATCGAGATATGGTTCACACCTACTCAGCTTTAGAAGCATCTTCGCTCACTGATGATTTCACGCATGTACGTATGGTAATATGATAGTTTAGTTGTAACTGCATGTCTGTCAGTCTTGTGTTTGTGAGATGAACCCGTAGCTATCCACAACATTATTCCAGTTGGTTTCCCAATAGAAATTAGTTATTGCGAAAAAAATGTTATGAAGCAGTCTTCATATTGAGATTATGCGTGATATTTAGATGACGAATTGAAATGTACGACCATTTGTTCAAAATACCGTTCTCGAAGGATGCCACCTCCAGTAGCTGTTTGTATAGCTTGTACCTAGGACCGGCTACATAAGCAACATCGTATTATTACTCTATATATTCGTAAGATATAAGTTTTGAGGGAAAATAAGTTACAAAGAGTAAATATCCTCAGCAAATTTGTAATGAAATGCAAAATTTTCTGAAATATGTACTTACATACCAGCTTCTATTTTTTTAAGAGATTTCGCCAAAATAGTCGTCATAATAGTTTCAGGAAAAGAAAAAGGGTGGTGACAAAGCTGTTCCAGTGTGGAGAGGGGAGTGGGAAGAAGAGCAATATCTCGCATCTCGCATTTCTTACCAAGATTACGACGACATTTATAAGACAAATTCAAATGCGGCTGCATGAATCACTTTGAGAAACATTGTTTTATTATTGTGTAAGCGCAAATTTAAAAAAATGTAATTTTTTAATTTTTTTATACTATTGGTCAGGAAATGACAAAACCTAATTATCTAGAATTCTACAGTTTATTTAAACATCCTCATGAATTTTGAATGAACTGTTCTGGAAATATCCAGGGAGGAAACTTAGTGTACTTCAAAGCGCAACGTGGTGTCACTATGAGGAGCTAAAATGGGTACATTTAGCCTTAATAAGAAGCCGCATAGAGAACGCACCACGCATGTTTGGCTGATGGTATTACGATCGTCATTCCAGAGAAAATGTTCTTGTGTTGTCTGCAATCTCTTAAATGTATTAAACGATATGTTTGAGAATTCATCAAACAAATATTTCAGAGTGGATGTATGCTTTTTAGCTGTAGTATTGTAATTAGTATCCTGAATATCTGACAATGATAGATACCGAATAAAATGAACGAAATGTGATATAGTAGGTATTAGTAAAATAATAGTATATGTATGCCACTGATGCCATATTTACTTACTAATACGTAGGAATTTTGTTAATATTACTTTTTATCTGGTTGTCTGAGGAAATTATCAATCTTGTCAAATTCAGTGCTCACTATTATAGACAACCCACTCTCTTTGACACTTACGTAGACACTACACTTTTAAGAAATTGTGAGTACTGAATTCATCAAGTTTGTTCATTTATTTACTTTTGACGTTTCGAGCCTAACTTTGGAACCCTTCATCAGAACGTATACACTCACACCAAGCATTATCATACTTCGGTAAAATTATTATCGTCCATTAGACTTTGTCAGTGGTTTGAAATTTCCCCATAACATTGTTCGTTATAAAAACATTGGACAACTAACAACATACTACGCTGAAACAGGGAAGTTGACATGATGTGTACTGTTGAACTTATTTTATCTTTTTATAACGAACAAAGTTATAGTGAAATTTAAGAACATTGACAAAGTCTAATGGATTATAATAATTCAGCTCCATTAGTTCTTTTTCATTAGCATATCCTTCTCAACAGTCGTTAAATTCCCTTGCTTTGTTGTTATTATAATTTTGGAAGTACGTCCTCTTCCTTCTCATTGACGTTGACGAGCCGTAAAGCCACCCCCCATAAAAAGAAATTCGTATCCCCTCTCCCCCTCTCGTCACCACGTCGCTCGCCAGATAGGCGGTGACACGAGGATCACCCGTTTCCGGGACGAATGCAGCGCTTCAGGAAAGTACTGGCTCTTGCCGGCCACGTGATGTACGCTGCGGTAGAGGGCTTTTTGAATGAAACAAAGGCTCCGCTCGCTTGCCCATCGGTGAATCGGCAGGTAACGCGTGATTAACCGATTTCGCTTTGATGGTCGCGCACCACTTGAACCAAATTGATCAGCGATGTTTCATACAGACGTTTGGTTTTTATCGACTTAAATAGTCTGACACGCGGAGTAGAATTGGAAGCTGAATAGGAAAAAAATTGCTAGTATACAATGTATATTATGTTAGTATACAATGTACAAAGCATTTCTTCGTATACTATGTAGTTCTTCGTTTTTATTTTATTTTTTCCATTCTGTGTTCTATTTAACTCGTATCAATCATAAATCGACCATGCCATCTAATCCTGTGTGAAAATTACGCATTGTCACATAATGAAAAATTTTAAGAGTTTAAACACATCAAGTTACTATATTGTGTGAATGTGATTTATTCATACAAAACTCCTTATTGAAATCAGACAATATGATTACAAACGAAGAGAAAATGAGACAATAAAAATCGAGCAGTGGTCTAATATCTGCAGTAAAATATAAATAAAAAACATAAAACAGTCTTTTACATTGTATTGGTTTGAACACTGTTCTTATGAACTAAAATTCTATATTCGTATATCTACAGCGACAGTGAAGTCTAATTCGTAGCGTCGCTTTTGTCCTACGTTTTTTCTTTCAGTTCTTATTTCTGTGGATTATTTTTACTTCTGATTAGCACGAAGAGCTCTTTTTGGAGTACTTTCTCCAACACTTTGAAGACACAATATAATTTGAAAATTTATTCTTACAAATTAGAATTCATACAAACGCCGAACGGCGTTATTGATATCAGCACTTCACTAGATGAACCAGTATTGTTGAAGTCATTTGCTCAAAGTCGATAATAGCATCTCGCCGATGTCTTTTTTAGACCTCGTTGCTCAAAACCTGTTTTTTACCATACTGTCCAGAACACTTCAACCAGAATGCGCTACGCAGATGGAATGGCGAGACACAGGGAGATATGGAAGTCGCAACTGAACTTGTCACAGATTTGATATTTGAATCAAGAACAGTCGACGTAAATCTCTCTAAATTAAGTTGGGGGAGGTCCATAAATTACGTACCACAATAATTACTTATTTTTAATTCCCTCCTCTCCTCCATAACGCACCTGTAACGTTACCTCCTATCCCCGCCCCAATAATTATGTAACACTTTCAATAACTTCTCCCCCACCCCGCCGTTTAGAAAAGTCTTTCATGCGTTTTGGAGAAAGTGGGAATAAATTTTGATTCAAATACTTTAAGTGTTAGTTCTTCATTGTTAGGTTCCCTGACTGAGCGGTTGAGTACAGATATTACAGATACAAACTAAGGTGTAAAAAGGACCTTAAAACACACCCTATGGAACTTCGCGTTATATAACTTCGCGCCAAAACTACACTCGCCTACCTCGCGTTAACGCAGTGTAAAGCCACCTTACACTATATATTGCGTTATTAAGAAAAACTGGTTCC
Organism: Laupala kohalensis; assembly: GCA_002313205.1. Taxonomy (NCBI): domain Eukaryota; kingdom Metazoa; phylum Arthropoda; class Insecta; order Orthoptera; family Trigonidiidae; genus Laupala; species Laupala kohalensis. The sequence continues at coordinate 832,802 of NNCF01126833.1, read as the reverse complement.
CCTCAGACGGCTCAATAATATTGAACAATCTTACTCGAGTTTACAATGACGAATTCTTTAGCGTAATAATTGCATTGAATACCGCTTTGAAGAAGTAAAAAATAAATAATTAGAACCTTATGACCTTACCGATATATATATATTTTCTGTGAAGAGCTCACTACGTTTCGACTTGGATTAAGTTGTCGTCAGGTGAACAAGAGTAAAAAATATTGTAGAGTATTGTATTGTTATTTTAAGATTAAATTATTAGTGATATTAAGCGATATATTGAGTTTATTAGCCCCGCATGAACTATCAGAAGAGACAAAATACTTCTGAACCTGTCAATAATACTTAACACATACTTGGACTAACAGTAAATTTTGCAATAGATACCTTACAAGGCAACTATCAATAAAACAACATTCAGTATATTGGCAGATATTCAATAAAAATTAAACATGTTGAGTTCTTTTCAATATTTTTTCTTAATATTTTCTTTTCGTTATCACCCTTCCACGTTCAATATATTGACAATCTAAAATACTGAATCAATATAGTGATCGCGTGAGGCGGCCTTACGATTACTCAGATCGTGCGTTAGGTTATGGACGGCTCTTATAGGCGTCATTGCATCCCTGAGGGTAAACTAATTTTTTTTCTCTTTTCATTTTGATTCTGTTTCTTGTCCTCCTTTAGTCTTGGTGTAAGCCCAAGTAAGCCAATGATAGGTTGAATATTGAAACTTGGCATTGGAAGTGGAGGGAGGAGTGTGGCACTTGTCGCTGGCGCGAGTTGCCTTGACTCAAACCTCAGCGCCACGTGGCTCCACGTCCTTGCGTCGCCTGCGCTGGCGTAGAGAAGTTCGGAAACGACTATCCACCGTCGCTGTCTCTCGCCCATCAAGAGTTAGAAACAATGACTGTCGCAGCTTCCCAGACACCATAACGTTGTCGCCACCGGTAGACATTCCTCAAATGCTAATCGTTTATCTAATGCGTGACTTCCTTCGAGACTCGCTGTTCAAATGATCGATGTCACTTCGCTGTGAACCTCGGTGGTGAACGGATGCATCGTGTCGGGCCGCTACCTCGACAGTGCGATGGGAGTGTTTATGTCGAACAGTGCTACTATTTTGTGCCAGTACTTCGAGGAAGTATAGTGTAAATTACTTTTATTTAATATTGCTAGAAGATTATATTGGTGACAACATTTAGCAAGTAGTGATTTCTACTGTGAACAACTTAGGCGTGCGGTCCTCCACGGCGTCATGTAGTGGCAACGCGAACGGCTCTTTGACCTTGACTGCTCTCCGGTCCGGCAGCATGCAACAAGGGCAGCCCACAGAACCGTCATTTAACATGGACGCAAGCAGTGACAATACGACACCTGGGGATTTAACACGCTGCTCGTGGCAAAATTACTCATCCACAAGCACCAATATTGAAACCCTGTAGACCTCGAAGAAAACAGAAGGGTGAGGCAAAACGTTTTGTGTCTAGTTCCTAATCCCTACTCAGAATAGATTCGAAATGCTAAGCTCAGTTGAAATGCATGTCAATGACTTGGTGCAATCTGTGAAAAGTAGTGCCACCAATAATCATCCCTAACGCCACAAACGTACCGGATATGATAAACTTTACTTGTGAAGTACTAACAGAAAAAGAATTTCAAACCAAATTTATGGCTAGTGAAAAAATAAAAATTTTGCCAGAAACTCCAGACATTTACAGAAAACTTGTTAAACATCTAGTTAACAGTAAACGTATTTTCTATACGTACCAACTGAAAGAAGATCGCGCATAGAGTCATAGTACGTAATATCCACCACTCAGTGGACAAAGAAGATATAAAAGTAGCTGTTTTAGGAATAGGTTACAAGGGCAGAAATATAGTAAACGGACGGCACAGTGTAACAAAGAAACATCTACCCTTATTTTTTATAGACCTTGAACCTCAACGCAATAACAAAGATATTTTCAATGTTCGTACCCTACTCAATACAGTAGTAAAAATCGAACCTCCCCACATGAAATGTGGAATAGTCCAATGCAAGCGATGCCACCGGTATGAACATACCAGAAGGTATAGTACTTATCCCTATCGCTGTGTTAATTGCGGAGAGAACCATCCTTCTGAAAATTGTAAAAAAGATAAACGTACTCTAGCAAAGTGTGCTTTATGTGAGGGCTGCCATCCATCTAGTTCTAAAGGTTACCAAGTAGGGTAAGCGAGGATAAAGGTTTGTATTGAAGTTTGAACAGGTGGGAGACGATTTTCCGCGTAAATCTGTTACATAGCACATTTGCCTACCCTCCGCCGGTCACCTTGTGGAACCCCGTCGACATCGTGTACTGCACACGGAAGAAAATGAGGTGAAATCATTTTTCTCATTTTCGATGTTACTTTTCCGCAATATGTAGGTAAAATTAGGTACGCAACATAGTTATCAAAAGTTTCAACCATTTTTTATCTTTTTAATATGTATAATAAGCTTTCAAATGCCACCTATAGATTTCGGGTTTCCCAGTTCAACGAGGAAGAAATTCCGTCCAAACAAAACTGTTCGAAAAGGGGTAAAAGTTTGCAGGTGACTTGGGGCAAAGGTTCTCAGGTGCGTATACGCAAATATTTGCCCCACACCTTGAAACCTTTGCCTCTGACACTGTTTCAAAGTAAAACTTTTCTTCCTTTCTTTTTCTCCTTTGAATACGATTCATTGATTACTGATATGATAAAAGTAAGTATTGAGTATTCGATAATTCATGAAATATCCCACGAAAAGCAGTTGTACCTCGGACCATGGGATAACAGATTCCACCTCAACCAATTTGGAACAAACACTCCTTAAATACAAGTTTCCACCACATAGAATATTTAACATGGACGAAACTGGGGTCAAACGGTTCCCAATAAAATTCCCAAGCTCATTGTTCCAACTGAAAAAAAATGAGGTTAGCAAGTCTGCAGAACTTGGAAAACTGTTACTGTTGTCTGTGGTATGAGTGCAACTGGAAACTTTGTACCTCCATATTTTATATTTGCGAGGAAGAGATACGTTCGCTGTGAGATAAGGTTTGCATACACATTTTTTCTTAATGTATTTACTAAAAATTACATTTTTACTAAAGGTAGAGGAGATATTGAACTACATCACAAGCCATTCTTATAGACGATTAAATG
>NNCF01126833.1:779297-816962 GCA_002313205.1 Laupala kohalensis | reverse complement strand
CTCATTCGCTCATCATACGCAGCAATAACGTACCAATGAGGTAATTAAAGAACTATCTGCTATCATTATTATACAAATTTGTTTTAAAAATTATCGGGGAGGTACACCAATTTGTTTTCAATTTTCACCATACGTCTCGACAGCATCACTATCCAAATAATACGTAATTAACTGTGTATGAGATACGTCGTTGCGTCACTCATCTTGATTAGTCTCTGACAGTGTCGCCGTACCACGTTCTTTTTCTCCCGTGGCCTGTGCGTGAAGCGTCCTTGTGCGGGCGTCGGCGTTGCCGTCTCCAGAAATAGACTGCTGCAGTGAAGACGTCTTGAACGGCGTCGCCGGCTCTGCACAGTTCCATGCAACCTCGACCTTTGTCCGCCGCGTCTTGATAGTTACAGCCATGGTTGGTTTCGATAAGAGTTCTGACTAGTTCCCATCCTCAGAAGTAATTAATGACAAATTGAATGTTATGATAATCCTCTTTCTCTTGATGGTGATAACGTTTCTGTAAACTAGTGCCCGCTTCTTTACGTCTCAATCCTCTTCGTATTATCCATCTTTTTTATTGGTTTTTGTATCAACTCCTTTGGGTATTTCACATATTTTTAAAGTGTGATGGGTACAATTTCTTTAAGAAAAAAATATTTGTTCATTTTGCGAGAAGTTTATTTGTTCACTGAATTTTAGTGTGCACGTTTTCATAAAATAGACACTCCCTTATTTCAAGTATATGCTACAAATTCCAGTTTTACGTTTTGCCCGTACTGTTTCTCTTTCCATTATGATCATGATAAATGAGATATTGAAATAATTATTATAATAAATATTCTCTAAACTATGGAATCTTGAAAATACGATTATGTTCCCTTGAATATTGAAATGGAAAATGATTAAATGAACTGAAGTTTACACGTTGAAGGAGTAAGTTTTACTGTTAACAGAATAATGTTTCCGTACTTGCACTATAAATCACTGCACGCGATCTTGTTTCGTGAATGTTATTCCATGCATAAAACCGACAACGAAGTAATTATTCCGGAAAATGCGAGTAGTTAATTACCTTCGTTGGGAAATAAATTTTCTTTGCAGTGTCCCGTAATAACATTCCTTTTTGTGTTCTATAAATTTGATGTTTCTCTTCTTTATCTAGTGATTGGTCAATCGTAAGGAGTTAATAAAACATGAACGTATCACATCAATTCGTAATTCACTATGCTCCGAGAATAATAAATTACGCGAAACAGGTGTTTCCCATTTTTCTTGAGGAATCCTTGATGTCGAAAGGGAACCTGGTCGTCCTTCTTCGATTATCGAAATGGTTTACGAGTGAGCTGGTTGCTCATCTAATCCTTTCGTTCAGATGTTGCGTCATTTGTCATTTATGACTGATTCGTATCAATCATTGGCCAATTACGATCCCCAAATTCCAATCCCGCCCTTCCGTTGATCGTAGTCGCGTACAAACGGCAGCGCCAACGTGCGCGCCTGTGTGTCTCGAGGTCCTAGCCGTTTGTCCTGCGGGAGCACCCAAGTACACGACACGTGTCAACAGCCACCTCGGCCAGTTATCCCGTCGGTTCTGTGTGGACATTTGCATGTATTAATGCTAATAAGCCTCGGAGGATCACGTTCCCCGCCCCAACACCTTTTGCCGACCGGAGCAACCGCTTTAGTTTATGTTTCAAACATGGGACCTTGAGTTGTTTTCGGCGACTCAGGTGTTGTGGAGTGGAATGTTCATTCGATCATGTTACTCAGGATCCACGTGTTTCAAAACTGTCTTGCTGTACTTAGGGGTGGTATAGCTATTTTTCATGCACCTGAGTAGTCTTTATGCTTGATACACTGAAGGATAATATTATGTTTGTTTGCGAAAGAGATGAAGAAAATGTTCATATGGGTGGCATTTTGGAACCTTGAAAATGAATATAGTGAACTGGATGAGGAAATATGGTGTGCAAATATTTTGTAAGTTCTGTGTCACTATTTGCTTTATTCGAGTGAAAGAAAGTATTTTATTTTCGTATCAATTTATTTCATGTTCGCGCATTTAATCGGTCGTTCTGAAATTTCTTTCAAGCCGGCTATGTATTGTAGTTTCATTTCGATCCACCCTTCACCTCTTTCTTCTTGTAGTCGCCGTTATTACGACGCCATAAAAGTGTTTTCCCTCCCTTCTTCCTCTCAAATATGTAGGAAATATTATTCAAAGACCCTTGCTGTAGTTACAGCCTCTTGTTGAATCTCTATAAACTCTCCACCTCGCTCTCCGCAGAAACTTCTCCTGCAATATTTCCTCGTTACTTCACTAGTTTCAGAAGTTTGTCGTCCAGAGTTTGAATACTTTAACTGCGTTTCTTTTTTATTTTACCTTGCGTATTTCCCTCGTGTATTACCTTAATTTTTTATTTCCTGGATATTTTATTTTTTTTATTTCCTAAATTTTTCATTATTTACTTTGTGCAGTGGTTTTGTTTTTTACAATCAAACAGTCCCTGTTCTTTTCTTTGAAAGATCAATTTTCTTTATCATTACTTAGGCTGTTTTAATCTTCACTTATCTGTAGCCTGATTGTCCATCTTCTTGCAACTAACCTTCCGTCTCTTCTCTCTTGATCTTTTCTTTTTGTAATCGTCTCTCTCTCTCTCTCTTCGATCTCATGCTTCCCTTTCTCATCCCCTTCGTAACCCCACGGCGTATGCCCTGTGGAGTGGCATTAATAATGGATACGCGCCTTCATTTCCAAGTCATCGCCCGGACTCCGCCGTCCGTCCGTCCCTCCCTCTTCCTCTCTATGCTGCGGACTATTCCTGCTGCTGCCGCTGCGGCGACGACGACGTGAAAAGCGCTTGCTTGGTGACCGATGGGCGCGATGCTATGCACGGTCATCGATCGCCGGCTAGCGCTCACGGAGCTCAAAGCCTGCCTTCGTTATTCGCTTCATTACAAAGACACGATGTCGTGTCTCTTCTCCCACTGTCCTCGTGACGAGTTGGGACATTGCGAGTTGAGATGTCTAGAAACTCAAATCAGGATTCACTGCAGCGACTATTTTGCGGCAAAGACAAATTAGCAAAGAAGCAGAAGTTGAAATATTTTACTTTTATTTATTTAATGAATTGTTATATTATGTAACAAGGTTCGGGCCATCAGTTCTGCTCTTTTACCCATCCACGTAATTAGGGTGAAGGAATCAGGAAGAAAGAAGTTCGGGTTTGAACGCGGCGAAACAATCCTTCTGCAGTGTTCGTATTTAAAATATTCTATCCGACCCTAAACTTCATAAACGCAATTTAATGTTAATATTTTACACATTTTTTAATGTTAGGGTTATCTCAAGTACGTCACACATTTATTTGTTGGATGTTTTTTCCCCAGGGGACGCTTCAATTTAGATGTGGAGAAGTTTATTTGTAAAATACTAACAATGTACTCTCTAATCTACACAATTTTATTCATTCACTTTCTTTTACCTCGGAGATTTTTCATTGTAACAAATATTCATGATTTTGGCTTACATTGTCAGATTTTTTTTCGATGTTTGAAGGATAGAAATATTACGATTGACGTGTGAAAGGCATCTCAGTTCTTTCAAAACCAATTGTATCAATAAATACAATTTTGCTGTTTTTGCAAAAAGTTGAACAAGCTAGATATCTTTCAATCACGGAGATATTTTTTAATTTTCTTATTATTTGCAAGAACTACTTTTAACTAAAACGAGAACTACATTGAACGTTTTTCTAATTGAGTAAAGTTCTCTTATCAAGTTCTAATGACAAAGTGTGTAAAACTGAATAATAGTTTTTCAAAGTATATTTTATTATTTAGTTATTTTAAATTATTGTTATTATGGAAATGTTTGTGTATACGTACAGGGATTCATTGTGCTTTTCCTGAGTAATTTAAGCTAGTCATCAATTTTGCTTAGATCGCACGACATCTCTTGACAAATGTGATCACACAAATATTGCTCTCTAAAGGTTAGTACACCCTTCACGGGGTCCAAAGCCTAATGATGCACGATCAAGCGGTCTTATTTTCGGTTGATCCCCAAACATGCTACGCGTATACTGGAGGATTTGTCCAAATTCTTGGGCGAATAGGGCGAACCGTCGCGACATTTCCTTTTACACCGCCGTAAAGCATACGAAGAGCCACGGCGGACGGGCTGTTAAGTCTCGCTGCTATACGACCCTTTTTATACTCCGCGACCCGTCGGCGTTCGTCCGTTTCTCCTCGCGGCTCCACGTTACGTGCTACTCTGCCATATTTTTTCCTTCGCTTAAAGTCTTGGCGTGTCCGTCACCTTGATGTTCTTCTATATTTTCATACTTCTTGCTTTACCTTGAGCTTACTATCTGTGCCATCTTGTTGCTTCTTAGTTCGGTCCCGTTAATCATTTTTTTTGTGCGTATCGACTTGAGACGTGATGACTTTCGTTCCATCATGTATCCCACACGTTTTGATTACTCGTTACTTACCGTTTGTAATTTCCTTCTCGCGTGCTTTCTGGTGCGTTGCGTTTTTTATTTTTATTTTGGGTAGTTTCATCTCGAGGAATACCAACATTAACAAAATTGCACCCTCCAGGGGACTTACATCTAGTGAGTACGTGTTTGGCGAACACGGGGCCCCGAGCTGAGTCTGGCATTACTTTCACTTGTGCGAGGCTCCTTCCTTTCTCTTTCCTTTCTCTTTTCTGACCTTCCTTGGTCACCTCTTGTTCTTTTCGATCCCGACGCTAGGGTATCTTTTANATCTCTTTAAATGATGTATGTAATGTTTTGAGATATGTTGATAATTGAGTTTTGAGTTGTAATCCAGGAGGGTTTTTGGTGGGTATGGTTGAGTCATTCGGCGAGCCCTCGAGCGGCCAAGGCGCTCCTCTGTTGGTTTATACGCTGCGCTGCTCTGCCGACCGTTTGTATGGCTGGATGGTCAGGTCGCGCGCACCTACGAGGCGGCCACTCGCCCACGCCCTCTTCACGCGCAAATGCAAATCGCGAGTGAGGTGAAGGAACCGCGCCGCCTAAAGAACGTGCTGCGCTAATTTTGAACCGTAAACAGGTGGATGTAAATGAGAGGCGGAATGGCAAGTTCGAAATGCATGGATTTCCCGAGGTGGAGAACAAGCGCTTGGATACGAGGGTTGAAATATCATGTGTGTTGAACCTGCTGAGGGTTTATTCGCTTGTGTGAAAGCTTTGCTTTAAGGGTTTCTTTACACGTTAAAAAGTTTCTTTACACTTGTATTTTTCAATTTCCTTCAATTATACGAGGTAAGAATTATGTTATAATGTCGTCGGGCTATTTTGATTTTACCAATACGTCTTTGCAATATATTGCTGAGATACATGTCTACTTCGTGTTAAGTGTCTCGTATAATAATTTTACGAGTTCAAAAAAAATTAAATAGAGATTTCAACACCATCAAAAAAGGATTTGTTTGACAAATGTATTTATATCAGAGTTAATTAGTTGGGCTCTCAAATTTTTTTTGTTAGAATAATTATAATTGTGGAAAAATTTCAGCTCAATTCGTGTGAAATAATTGAACTTCATGATGAATCGAACTGGGACAAATGTCTGTTCATTTGATCTTTTAATGACGTAGCTGAATAGGAATGTATTGAATTGATGTATTTTCAGATAATCCTCGTTAAAAGACTTTTTAACAAGCAGAAAGCTTCCGTTTCCACTCCTAAACACATCCTCCAGGGGTCATACCTATCCAACTTTCGATGGTGAGGCACTTCACATTAGGGGGCTTGGGTGTAACACATTCTTACATCCTTCAATAATTAAGATAATTCCCTATTTAGCGTTAATTATGTCCTTGTTCTCTCGTGATAAAAGATTTTTAAAGAGGATGCTATTATAAAAAATAGTCATATCTATCTTTGAAATGCAAATTAACTGCATTTGACTTCGTCCACCGAATGAGTTCGATGGAGGAGATGGTTCATCTTTAGTGTATCCTTGGGAGATGGCGAGGAGGCGCTGTGAAGGTGAAACCGGTCGCCTGAGGTTGGCACGTGGGACGGGAGGGGAAGGAGGTGCAACGGCGTGGCGGCCGACGTCAAGGCGCTCAGACATCCTCCCATTGTTTTGTATCCCCAGTTCTTCACGCCCTATACACACTCTTTCCACCTAGCACTGGGGAAGGTCGAAGGTCATTCATGCACTTCTCCACCACCTCTTGATATAAAATAATACTACATGAATACGATGTCGGAAAGTATGGTTACTTTTAGATTGATTGAAATCATCTTAGTAGCAGAGATAGTTACTTCGTTCTAGTAGCTTTTATTCGGGACATATTTTGTCCTCGGATAAAAAATTTTCTACGTCCCTTCGAACGACTCACTCATCGTTCATTATCAGTTTTTCTTCTTGTTCGTCTTTTAATTTCCCCTACTCGGCGTGCCCGACCTTCAAACCTTTTTNGGGGGGGGGGGTGCTGGCTCCGTCGGACTTGTCTCTGACGTTCTCGTTTCCACGTGTCTCGCTGCATCGCCCCTTGTGTTCTCACTGCACAGCCCAAGGTAACCCAAGCTGAACTGCGTCACCATACCTTGTCCCGCCCTTCCCTGTGCGATCTGTACGCTTCCGCTGCGCTTCAGTAGCCACAGAGGTCGGAACAGGCCACTGCACTGGGTCTCGCAATGCATGCTACGGCTGCGACGTGTCTCTTGGCGTTTAGTTTCTTATTTTAAAAAGATTGTTGCTTCTTGACCACACTATCATATTTTAGTGTATTCTGAAGGATTCGTCAGTGCATTATCAAAAATAACTTGTCGGACAATTTTTTGTTCATCTTCAAGGTTTGTTATTTATGTACATCTATCACGCAGTACCATCATATTCTCTTGTATCTGGTTCACATGTTTGTAAGATCATTCTCTCTTCGTGTACTCATCTCTCAGTGAATCTCCCTTTTCTAATTCGTTGCTTTATTTTGAAACATTTTTCTTATGTCTTCACAATGATGGTTCGTTAGGAGTTTCGGAGGATTCTCGACAAAAATTATCGTCTTCATGAACATAAATATGTCCTATATTTCTTTGGGAAGTTACAAGAAAGTACAGCTATGTTATGTTTTGTTTTTCGTTTAAACAGCTCTTGACATTCTTTTATCTAATTTACGTTCTCATAATTATGTATTATCTTTTTTTTCCTGTTTCAAAAGATGAAGAGCTGCCTGAATGATATACCGCAGACCCATGTTACTGCATTTTTTTTTTAATGCTAGTTCCTAAATATGACAGGCAAAGTGTATGGAGGCGCTGGATGCTACGGTCGGAGTTTCTGTGGTGAAGTTGGTGGAATACCTACAAGAAAAAAGACATTCAATTTAAATGCAGTAGAAATATGGTATACTACATGAAACAAAAACCCGGTTTTTATAATTTTGTGTTTCAAGTTGGGTGAACTTATTTTTAGTTTGTTTGTCTTTTCTTCTTTATTTATTTAATGTATGCGATTACAGTGCTTTGGAATAAAAAGGACACCAATCTCATTTAAACCACGGAACCCATAAATTGCGATGTAGGGAATCGTGCCTTACCTTATCAAACTGAAACGGACTCTTTGGTACAGTTATTGCATATTTGAAACCGCGTTTACAATTTCACATATCACAGCATTGAAATTCATTAATTATACTTCTATTACGGATGAATTTGTTATATACTGATTTACGTGATTGTAACTTCGATTTACGTAACTTCGTGTTCTTATACTCATGCTATTATAGACGTAGAAAAGTGCATTTAAAAATCATCCCTCATGTATATCAACCATGTTTAATGTGCTGAAATGAAAAACACTAGACCACAATCTGTTTTGTTCAACTCTCCGATACCCCTTCTTACCGTAGCGCCTGTCTCACTTCCACCTCTTCCGCCGCCGCCACAATTGCAACCGCATCGACGCGCCTCTGCAGACCGTTGGATACGAGCTCGCGCGGGCGCCCGATTTATTGCAAGTCGTTGACCCGCGCGAGACAGACCGGTTGGCAGTGACCTCCACAGACACGCACCTGCCTCCCTGCTTTCTTCATGACGACTGACCTTCCACCTTCTATTCTTGCCGTTCCCTGCTTCTGATGCGGCGCCCTGAACAGCATGGTTTTAACTTGTTTATACTGTTTCATATCTATATTTGTACACTCGTCTTATCCCCTGAATTTCATTAAAAATGTTTGTGTGAACTTGTATTTTCATAGTTGTTTTATTTTTTGATCCACCCCCTTCGTGTTCTTCTCTATGATTTGGTATTTGATGTACAATGGTACAAGTGTTTGCGATTGAAACATCATTTCAATCTTATTGGTAGTAGCTGCTGGGCGAGAGCGGGAGTTATGTAGCGCGGATTATGTCTGTTCACAGCGAAATCTAATTAGGTATCACCGGGTTTGGTACATACCCCCCACTCTTGGACTTCCTGACTATTAAGCCTTTTCTATTTTACGTAGAACCGCAACTGAACTACGTGTTTGATTTTGTCTTGTGACTTTTCGACGTCGGAGTTTTGGTTGGTGACACGTTTCTTTTCAGTGTTATGTGAATAACAAGATTTAAAAAGGGCCTTGGCCGCTCGGTGTGGAGTGGGAGGGGAACTGGGCCAAGGATGAGGTAGGGCACCAGAAACTCCCCTCCCCACACATCCCATGCCCTTGGCAAGCGCCCTTTTGTTGGCTCCCGCTTTACGGAAGGTCACGTCTCGGAGCATTCGCCGGAATGCTAATGGAAGGGGCTGTCAAAATTACGTCCGCTAAGCTGGCAGACAACATGGTAGAATACATTTATACAATAATATACAATAATTAGTGCTAATTTTATTCTAATTAAGTGCTGTATTTCCGAATTTGCCGCTCTTTTAGTTTTCGAGTTATACTGTATTCTGCTAGCTTTATCATAAAGTTAGCAGAATACACGTTTTCCAAAAATCAAACTAGGCCAATACTTGGTGCTAATTTGATGTTAATTAAATTCTCGAATTTACTGCTCTCTTAGCTTTTCAGTTATTCTGAATAATGATAAATTATAAACGTAGCATACAACCAATGGCGTAGCATACAACATACGTAGAATACAATTTTAGGTAGTTATAATTACGAGCTAATTTGATGCTAAATATTGCACTATATTTTGGGCATATGAACATTTCAGTGTAAGTAAATTTTTGAGTTCTGTTGTATTATTTTTTTATTGACACTACTCATTTCTGTATTCAAATGCTGATTTTTTTTTCAAGAACTGTATTAGCGGCGTATTCTGGTATACAGCATTTAATTGGCATTAGTATGGCACTATGTTTTGGCATAGTCACATATGAGCAAAAGAAGAAAAAAAATTTTGCTCTCGACGTTATTTTTTACGTATGATTTTTCCCCAGAAAAACTATTTTTTCTCAAGAACTAAAATAGCGGCAAATTTGGGAATATAGAACTTAGCATCAAATTAGCTCGTAAGCTACCTAAAATTGTATTATACCATTGGTTGTCTGCTATGTTCAGAATATATCATTATTCAGAATAACTGAAAAGCTAAGATAGCGATAAATTCGAGAATAGAACACTTAATTAGCGTCAAATTAACACTAAGTGTTGGCCTAGTTTGATTTTTGGAAAACGTGTATTCTGCTAACTTTATGATAAAGCGAAATACTAAGAGAACGACAAATTTGGGAATACAGCTCTTAATTAACATCAAATTAGCACTAATTATTGTATATGTTTAAAATGTATTCTGCCATATGTTGTCTGACAGCTTAATGGACTCACTACAAAATACTTGAGAGTCACTACAAAATAGTGAGTGTAACGGAAATGAGTAGTCAGTGAAACAAGTCTTCCTGTAATTAGATAGCTCCAGTATGCTGTTGAGATTGGCAATGCATTGTTTATGTTCTAAAATATTCAGATAATTTTTCAAAAGTTTACTAGATAAAACAATTAGCATTAACAACACAGGTACTCCCGGATACCTAAACCTCATGAAATTAAAAAAATCTGCTGGTATACCATCTGTTGATTGCGCAAAATTTATAACTCAACTGAATATTCCTGTTATTTTTATTCAAATGAATGCTATCTTCAAAAATTAAATTATTACCGAGCGAAGCAACTTCGGTTTATTATTTCCGGAGGTCATTTAGTATGTTATTATATTTTAAGCACTATGGGTGGCTCGTACGTTGTATAATTATGATAGTTGAAATACCTCGCTTATCATTTTCGGGGTGTAACATTACGGAAACTGCCCATGTGTCTTAACATTCTGATGACAGTTCATTCATTTAAACCATGTTGCCAATATAGTATTAGCAGCAACTTGTCTATGTTAATGATCTTAATCATGTTTGTGCACTCTTAATTTTCGTCTGATTCTGAACGTGTTTACAAACATTATCGGGACGTACATAATGAAGTTAGTAGAACTAGTTATGAAGAAGGGTTGTCGGAAATAGGAGTAGAGACATCTGACTTTCCTGGGCGTCTTCCCTAGTTTTGGACGCTAGCAAACATGTTGCGTAGCTGCATTCTAGTCTTCGACGAAGCGTTCGGGACATAAAGTATATGAATGTCCACGAAGAACAGTGAATATGTGGTTTTACGAGGTGTTCACTAGAATGGTGTGGTTTCTCAAATTTTATTGTGCTGGTCGTGCGTACGTAACTGAAAATTGCCACGTGACTTACGGCTGAGAAAAGGAAGAGAATCCTGCATTGCTGGGAAGACAAGTGGTGGAAATACATCTTCTTGCAGTCCTTCTCTCCCTGTCCGAAACAACGCTTCTCGTGGAAGCCTTCATAAGCGCTGGCGTAGCACAGGTCATTCCCTATGAATCCTCGAGAATGCACGTCAGGTGTGCCAACGTCTGGAATACTGCTTGGAATAAAGCCTATTTCTCTCGAAATGTAGATTTGTTGCTCTAAAAATGCCACGTTTTTCTTCAACTTTTCATCACTTTCTTTCGAATTGATGGGCTTCTACATTTCAAGCAATTGTGCGTATTTGTCCATTCCCTTTATTACTTATGATGTGCGGTAAAGAACTAAAATTCTAAAAATGTGTTTACTCTATGAATTTCACTTCTATTGTCAATTTATTATAAACTATTGACTCGAATATTGCAACAATTTAATTCATTGAGTGATAACTACACATTTTTCACTTATTCAGAATTTTTTTAAATGTATTGCCCAATAAAATATCACTAGAACATTTGCTCCTAACTCGATGAAACTACCTCAGCGAAAGGAAAACGAAAGGCAGAAAGTCATGGAATCTCATGACTTACTCGTGTCATTGATAATTGATTAGTCTTTTGAAATTTTGTAAGTTTTGAAATTAATGTTTTTCTCCTGACAAACATTTGTATTTTTAATAATTCTAGTATTTTATTTAATTATTTCTTACATGAAATATCTTTATGATAACACTTTCTATGGCTTTGTTAAATAACAATATTCATATATTGTTCTAAAAATTACTCTTGTGTCAATTAAAGTTAGCCGTTTTGCTTATTTTTGAAGATACGTACCTTATTATGCAAGTCCATTCTGGCTGCGTCCTTTTGTCGGTTCAACTTGACGTACGAGCGACGAGTGCTAAATGGCGACGAACTACTCTTGCAAATGGTTTGTAATAGCGTCAGATAATGTCATGTCTGATAATTAAGTTTAAAAGAAACGTGTTGTACTAGTCTAAAGCATTATGAATGATCGACCAAGGTAATCTGATGTACCTATTTACGTATATTTTCAGAAAATTGTGCTACCTAATTCATTGTGCAAATTCTCTCCGAAAAAAGTATCCTTATTGACGAACGAGTTGTGTATCCCTAGTTGAAAGAAACTTGGGCGAAACCTTGCCCCCGTAGACTGATCTCAATTTAAAATCAAATAGCTTGAGCCTCGATTCTGATTTCGAGTACACGAACTACCAATGAACTTCGTTTTATGAATTAACGTTTGTGTTAATTATTTGGCTACTTAAAAACATCATTGTAAATGTCTCGACAGCAAGCGAAGGGTTTAGCTATATCTGGCTAATGCATTTTTGAAACGTATGCGTATTTTACTTCGATTATCTGATAACCAGGAAGCTGTTGTTTCACTCATCTAAAATGTACAAATCACTTTTATGGCAGATTTGATATCGGTGGTATTGTACAGGACTTAAGTTTGTTTGAGACTGTGTATGAAAAATACTTTCAATTTGAGTAAATGAAGTACATAAATTTAGGGAGGGGGAGAAGATGTTTGGAGGACGAAGTTATGAGATGTATCTCATGGCATTGGTGCGTGTGCACGCTTCATTTATTCTCAGACTTCATGCTTGTTGCGTCGTGTTACAAACATGATTTTAATCTTGTTACAAGAAACCTTTCTACTCTTTCTTCCGATTGTGAGACAAGCTACAATTTGTTTCTTGCTGAAGTATTGGGGTTTTTGAATCACTATTCGCTAATACATTTCTTCTGCTGATTTAATTGACTTAATTATTTTTTTATTTGAACCCATAGCGTGTGAAAAGGACTGGTATCATTTTTGTGCTTACAAATATTAATAGTTGTATACGCTGTAAGTGTTATTTTCTTATTTCCTTTTTTAAAAATTTTGCTTTACTGTGTTTCTTTTACAGAAACAAATATAAAATATACGTGGTATTTTTATTTTAAGACATTGTGTTACATAAATTCTTCTGTCGTGAAGTTTTAGTCTTCATATTCCGGAGATAAATATGGACTGTATGATAAATACGTGTCTTCTTGTCTGATGCTGAGTGGAATTTTGGCAAATGTCCATCGGATATGAGAAACGAATAACACGGATCTTGAGATGAAAATAATTATACACTTTTTTTTAGGGGGAGGGGAGTCGTCATCAAACGTGAATGCTAACTAACCAACTAAGTCTTCTTTTTTAATGGGGGGCACGGGGGGCGTCGATGATTCTTCAAATGCTGGGTTATCATATCTTATTACTTAATTTTCTCGGAATCTTGTGGGTATATGTTTTGAAATAACGTGCAAAGTAAAAAGATTTATAAATTGTGAGGTTGAATTTATTCTTCTAATGTTATTAAGTCACTTATTAAGTTAGTAGTTTACTGAAAATGCCCTGAACGAAAGTTTGAAAATGTTAATACGAGAATCGTGGAGACTGCAACAGTAATTAGGTATCTTACCCACAACTATAATAAACAATGGAATAAATGGTTCATCATAATCAAGACAAAAATTCATGTACGAGTTAAACAATAAATAAATTTCATTGTCAAAAAAGCAGTTAAAAACTGCGTATGACCACTTGGAGGACAATAAACTAATTTACTCTCCGGAAGCAAGCAAGGATCCATCCCATCAATTCCGACCAAGGGTCCTAAGGCAGAGGCGGATTTAACATTTCAACATACTCCTAATGATAAAAAAATTTGACACGTGTTATGGTATTAACAAATACCAACAAATATTGTATTTAATAAAACAGAGTCATTTCACAAGTACGTATTATTATCAAGCAATAAATCGTTCGGAAAATATTGTTGATAATTCGTAACTATTAAACAATACTAAATTCGCTAATAATTATTTCAATTGATGCCGTCCCTAGGCAAGAGCGTAGCGTGTCTTTATAAAAAGATCCGCCTCTACCCGAAGGAAAACCGGAGAAAAACTCGGGCCAGGATGGGACTACGGAATTAATTTACAGATCCGTGCCAGAGTTGAGTACATATACAACTAAATTTATATGGATAAGACAATACTAGCATGCAGGAATATAGTTTTGAAATTGTTGTCAGATATTTTGAAAGTAATGCAATAATGGCCTGAAAGCACAAGTCGGTTTTAATTTTTATTACAATTAATAAATTATTTTACAGTATAGAAGAACTGGTGCAGAAGGTAGCTTTTAGCCGCGGATTTGAAGATATTCAATTTAATAATATATTAAAATATTTGGACAGGGAATTGTATAAAACGATTCCCGAATGATACGGCCCTTTTTGGCAAAGCGCGGTTGACACTGTCGATGAATATTATTCCTTTTGCGAGTATTGTGTTAGTGAACAAATTTGATTTTTTTTTAAACGAGCTTCGGTTATTCGGTCTCTCATAAATATAAATGCAGGGAAGTGTTAAAATATTAATTCCTTGAATAAAGGTTTACAAGAGATTAGGGGATGAGATTTACAAATTATCCGAACAATCCTCTTTTGAATTCTGAAAGTTTGGACGTTCTGCCCGGAATTGCCCCAGAAGATGACGCCGTATAGTAAATGGGGTAGACATTTGCAAAATATACGCAACGGGAAATATATGCACTAACAACATTAACTAAGATTCGTAATGCGTAACACAATTTACTTAATTTGGAATTAAGATTGTCAACGTGACAATTCCTCTTGAGATTGTATTGAATATGAAGACCTAAAATCTTTGTATTAGTAACAGATTTTAATTGTGTTCCGTTTAACGAAAGAGAAACCTGGGGTAAAGATTTTGTGATATTATTGTGAAATGACATAGACACTGTTTTGTCAGTGTTTACAATGAGGCGATTTGTATGGAACCAATCCGAGAGGTTAAACAAAACGTTTTGAGCGTTCGCGTGTTTACATAGCAGATCATGAGAGTTGATGGTTAACGTCGATAGGAGTTGAAAACAATATTTGCTAAATTTCTCTTTGATTTGTTTCAGCTTGTCATGGTCATTTTTGTTTGTTTCGATTGGTCATGGCCATTTTTTGACTGGTTGTGCGATTAGTTTTGCGATTACAGGCGTTTGTAAAAAAAACGATAGCAGGAAGAAAATAAACGCCTTTTGGTTAATAAATTTACAAGATACTGAGCTCTTATTTTTTTTATTTCTATGCTAAAATGCTAAGTAAGTTTTAAAAATTTGTAAAAAAATTTATGTAAAAATTTTAAATGTGGAATTAGTGATATACACAGCCTGAAACATTTGTGAATGCTGATGCACAAGTGTACAGTCGCGCTTGAGAAAGGATAAGGAGTTCAGTTTGTATCTACAAAGCGTTTCAAAATTCCAAATAAAGAATTGGAGGGGTAATATAGTACATTTAGAGGAACCAGAATCACATAGGAACACATGTCCGGAAATTCTACCGGAAGGAAATAAAATGACACTAGACAGAGTAAGAATAAAAGACTAAAAGTTGTGCAAAACATTTTGTTTCGTGGGATTGATGAAGTGATGTAGGTTTTACAGTTGAAGTTTTATCTTTAACTGCGATGTAGGCTTCGTACCGACGTCACATGAATTGACGAATATCGTCGGTGCATGATTTAAGCAGGTAGCCGTTTTATTATGGGACAGTAATGATTATTTTAATTCTAGAAATCTGAAGAATTTTTGCTAAACGATCGTAGACTATTGTAAAAGAAATGAAATAGAAAGATGTTGCGCCATGTGATGGGTGGGTGCGTGGTTTTGAGGGCAGAACCAGCCGTCAGTGCGTGGAGCGCCGGTAGAAAGGGAAAGAAAGCGGCGAAGGATGTCGGAGTCTGGTGCCGGAACACGTGTTGTTGACGTGGCAAGCAACCAGTCCTTTAGGAGAGACTGGCCCAACTTCGCGGCGCTGCGGTAACTCTGCAAAAAGGCTTCTTGTGTGAAGAGCGTTCGCTACGCGTGCAGCCACGACAGTCTGCCGTCGCGACGCCTCCGGCGCTCTTGGTTCTTTCGTCTCCAGGCTGCATTTTGCGGGATTCTCCCAGCTCTCGAACTGAATACTGGGTATGCTCTGCGATCCCGCGGTTCCCTCTGACTACAACCTTTTTTGTAATTATTACATGAGTTTCATTTTTTGCGTCTTTGTATTTGAAATTTTATTTTACATAAATTATTTCGTCATTCAAAGAGTTTATAAATCAAACATAGTATCTTTAACTTTGTTCTCCTCGTGGTACTTCAAGGAGGAGAAAGAAAGTTGAAAATTGGTTAATGATGTTTGTTGTGATGGTCCGAGTTTTCCCTTCATTTCACTTCATGTGGAGTAAATTTGAATGTGGATCATCCGATTTATATGCTATTTGGAGTGAAACAAATAATTTAAGAGAATGAACATTATTCTCAGAACATTATTCATGAGTGGAATACGAAGGTAATTATATTATTCCGATTGTAACCCTGATCATGGAATATATTTTTTTACTTCTTTGCCAAAGTAATTAGTCATGAATAAATTGCGAGGTAAATTACGTTGTTTTATCACGATAAGCGTTGGATCACATTTAGTTTAATTTCTACATTAGGTAAATTATTTCAAATATTTCAAAATATGACAATAATAAAGATTACAATTTTCGGTCGTTCCACCTTTAATTCTTTAACTCTTTCAATTTTTCCATTCGTTCGGAGGAAGTTGACCGACATAGTGAAGAATGGGTCACTTGAGCCAGTAGGTTTGGATTGCTTCGAGCAAAACTTTGTTATTGTTGGATAGTCGCCATGGAGTGTTAGTATCCATCCAGCACTCAGGAAGAGAAGTAGTTTGTTGACCTTCTTTTCAATCTCGTGTATTTATTTCCATTTGCTTTTCAATTTCATTTTCCTTTGTCATGATTTAGTTTCAGATTTCTCGTGAATGTGGAACTACCTATCTTAAATCTTCCTTCAAATTTAGTGCGGCTATGCTTTATTGGTCCCTTGGTGTTATTTGGTTTAAAGGAAATGTATCTTAAAGGAGTAAACGTGAATAAGTCGTCACTCACTTCTGGCGTTCAAGTTTTGCGTTCGTCTTTCATATCAAGTGAGTGATATATCACAATAACCTTTTTTTTCGCAATCGTGCGGTAATATTTTTCCTCCAATTAAATTTTTTTGAAAAAGAAATTGAAATATATAGTCAATGGAATAATTTGTTGTTATTACATGGCCATGTTTTCTTTGTTGTTGTCCGTATGGAATGATGGTATTAAAATGTATGTGATGATTTGACGGAACTATGACAAATATTTCTTGCATCGTAATACTGTAGAAATAACTGATCCGACGCGGCCACGTGCACCGAGCCGCGTGACATTACTGTTAGTCGCCTCGACCGGACGACATATCTGGAAGCTTCGTGACCCGGAGTCTTGTTCTTTTTTATCTTAAAAGACGAGATAGAAAGATACGTACTAAATCTTCAATAAAACATATTTCACAATTTTATAATTCCTCCTTCGGGGCTGGGCAATACAACCGTTCTGTTGTTAGTTACGGATTTATAATATTCCGAAACGTTGGCATTGTGAATATTTTATTGAAAGTTGTTTTATTAACGACCTATTCTGAAAAACCAACAACTCTTTATGAATAACTGGGTGTATAAACAAGATTCTTGGCACTAAGGTTCAAAAATACGTTTTTGACTGATCAATCCTTTTGCTTCATTTTACGAGCTAGAATTCTGAGCCAGTTTATTCTACGATTCTTTCCGGATTCTTCGAAAAGTGTGATTTCAAGTATTTCATTTGATTATCAATAATTTTTTATTGATTTTGATACATTTTAAATTGAGTAGTTATAAGACAAGTGTACATCTTAATGAATTCATAGTACTGAAAGACAGCCTGATGTAAATCTTTCAATTTTAATCTCGTCTTCTACCTTACCTATATGCATGGCGCTCACTTCGCGTCAATTATTTAATTATCACTGGAAACTCATAAAAGCGTCTTTGCTTCAGTTAATGGTTGTGATTCGTGGAAAGTGACGAACAAAAATTGTCTTTTCTGTCGGTTCGTTCTTTATTGTGAGTGCAAATATCATTGGTATTTGCCATATTCGGTTCTTTAACCTGCATATAGATCGCTTATCTTCTGAGAGTGAATGGTTTGCTCTCCGTGCGGGTTTATTCTTTTGGTGTTTGCAGGAAGTTATTCCGGAACAGCTGTTTCACGACTGTACATGTGTGTCATGAGCTTATCTCTTCGGGTAATTACCATGATGCTTCGCCGTGCAATGCTGTGTTATCAGCTTTCGGATGTGTATTTACCTATCTATTGTTCCTGTTAGTGATTATATTCGCTTTTTCCATCGAACATTTTGTTCGAAATGATTTTTTTTTTAGTCTTTTTCTATAAACAAATGCTTTGTCTCCTTCAAGATTCATTTCGTCCCACGTAGTACTATAACAATATTTGCATCTTTTTTTAGATAATAGTTTTGGCAGGCATTTTTGGTTATTTGTTTCATCATTTGACAATATTATGAATTATCTTTGTTGCTTTTTTATCCAAAATTGTGTCGGTTAATTTGATGATTTTCTCCCGTAGATATTTGTTGTTTTTTTCATTTATCTATTTTTAACCTGTTTTTTGTCTTTTAATATTTTACCGGTATGTAAAGACTGTAAATTTTATCTCTGCGCGATTTATATTCTGTGTTGTACAATACTCCCACTTCCTTAGTATTCTTTCAATTCTTAAAGCAAATACCTTGTGATTTTCAGTACCTTTTTCTGTAGATTATTTTGAAGGATACGTTCCACAAAATAGTTCCATGGAGTTTTCGTTTTTTATTTCTGTGCATACAAAGGTTACCGTGGTCAGGTTTTTTTCTCTTTCTGTTTTTCATTACAACTAGTGCACCACATTTTTTTAATGTAATGATTGTTTTACTTAATTTCCATTAGAACAATAATAATTATTATTTTCAATATGTATATCACAAGCAATCCTTATTCTTCCAGGTTGTATTGTCTCTGCTCTGTTTCCTTGTCAGTTAACACGAAACACGAATGTTGTAAGTGTGGGTCAGGTTTCGGCCTGCGTCGGCGACCCTCTACTTCACTTTTAAAGGTCATAACACGCAAGGTTGTTGCTGTGGGATGTCTGAGGAAAATTTGTTTTGATTTACTGTTCTGCTGTGGTTTTACTTCCTAGATTTTCATGAGTTTTTTTACGGAATAATATTTTACAACATTAGATGTGTCCGGTTCATGGAAGTAAAACTATGTTAAAACGTGTGAGCATCAATGTTAGTTACCGCAATTGCTTCGGAGTTTTGTGAACTTGTATAAATTTGAAAACAATTGTTTCTCATGCTCCGAAGAAAATATCAGTTGAGTGACAAACAATTATCCACGTCTAATTTATATTCTCCAAGCCACTTGTAATTGTGAACCTGTGGTCATTCTCGATTTGAAGACAACTTTTTGCAACGTACTTAATTATTCCTCACAGTGGGTGTATACAAAAATCGCATCGGTGCTCCTGTATAGAATTACCCAGTCTGTTCTCTTTTTATGATTCATGAGGCATTATTCTTCAACAATTTTTGGTTTTAACATTCAGTTGATCATTTCCACGGTTGTCGTGAATTGATTTATAATATTATTTGTATCACTCGTTAACTTGGCGTGACGAGTAAAAGTTTTTAACTTTGTAATGAACGACATAAATAGAGTTATTCTTTATGAATTATAAGTTTTTTTCCTTTGTAAGTATTTTAACCAGTTTACTGCGTTAACAATATATTTATGGACAATACACAAAAGTTATTGAGCCATTTGAAGTAAATATTTCAGTTGATTTATATTATGTTTGTATTGCATAAGTGATTGTGTAGTGTTATACAATTGAATCAAATCATTTCTCATGAACGAGGAATTTGCAACGATGATCTCATCTTGTTTATTATTACTCATCTTATCACAATTTGTTTGTGGGTGCTTCTATTTCGGGCCATACTCAACAAAAACTATGCTTCATTATTTATTCTTCTTATGAATAATGAATTCTTATAATGGATTATGAAACACGTACACTGAGATGAGTAATCGTAAAAGAAAAAATATCCCCTCCCCGTTAATACCACGAATGCAAAAGAATTACCGATCCTATCCTTAGCGATAGATGATAAATTCACGTTGGTCAGTATAGTGGAGAATTCAGAATGGGTGTGGATACTGGGTGATAATGCGTGTTTCCTGGAGGGCCAAGCATGATCTGCTTTCGGTGATTATCGAACCAAAATTAGATAGAACTGTTCTAAACAGACCGCCTATCGTGCGTTGGAAACCAGGAAGGTAGGGTAATCTATGTATGTGGGGAAGTAAGAGGGTTCGGTGGGTAGTGGGGAAATGTCGAGGAAGATGGCGAATACGCGCGCGCCCTTCGTTGTTTGTCCCGCAAGACGTCGCGGTGTGGCGGGCGGAGGGGTGAAAGGAGACTGATGCGCGTCGTATATATCCACGCCCGCCCGCGGCGGCCGATGACCCCGCGCCAAGAGAATGCTCGCTGCGTCGCGTATTGCACCCGAGTGGCGACGAACGCCTTCTCAGAAATCTTCTTCCTACTTCCGGATGGTTATCATCGCTTGAGGAATAAAACACAACTTCAGGAGGCGATTGAAATAGTTACCCGTTATCTTCAAGTACACAAATTTTATCTTATTAATCCATTTAAATAATTGTGATGCATTATGTGCATTGTGTAGACCTCCAACTACCGAATTTTTATTGAGAAAAAAAGAATAAGTGTTGAAGAATGAGCATTGCCGTACAAATTTGAATTTTATAGACGGTTTATTTTTATCATTAATTTAATACTAATATAATAATATCAAACCTTGTTGCGTTTAACCCGCGTATTCCAAATATTTGTTATTCCTATTTGTTTATTTTCGACAATAATTGCCACCATATAGTCATTATGCTCCGAAATTAATTTTTTAGCGAAGATTAAAAAGTGTTTTAAATTCGTAAACGTCCTGGACTGACGAGTTAAATACAAATCACGTAGTTATTCTGTGGGATTACATAACTCAGTGTGGATCTGTGTTCTTTGTCTCCAAAATGTTAATTCATCTGCCATTTTCGTCCAATCTCTGAACTGTAACAAATCAGAAACATCCTTTTGTACCACATCCGCCCGCCTGTTTCAAGATTTTCCTCGTGGTCTCTCTTCGTGTCTTACTTCTCAGAATGCTCCTTTTTTGTATCCTATCAGACATTCTTAGCATATGACCAGTCCATATTAGTTTTTTTGAATTGTACGTATTGACTTACATTGTGCATATTGAACTGGTCTTTTAATTCATGATTTTATTTAACCCGCTATATTTTATCCTCTTGCACGGGCCCGAATATTTTTCATATGTTATTTCTTTTTTCAATGCATAACTATTGTTTTGAGTTCTATCTAGGAACCAAGGTCTTGTAACTATTGGTTATATTGGTCTTGTGTGTGTTTTCTGTATCTTTATTTTTTCCTTCTGCTGAGTAATTTGTTTCTTATTATATACTGGAGTGTGAAATAAGGCAGTGTGCTATATGTGCTCTGTATTTGATTTTACATATTTCATCATTTTTGGTGACCTCTACACCTTTGTATTTGAGCGAACAAACTGCTAATTGATTGTTACCGATTGCATGCTTCAAATCCTCGGCTGTTTCGTGTGTGTTTCACCTATTTTGTGTCTGTTTTTCAAATATTATTCCCAGCTCTATTTCTTTTGCTGCTGCATTGTTACACGTATTACTCTTCTATAGCTATTTTTTGTGTGCCTAGTATGAATACATCTTTATCAATATTTTTTGTTGACTTATGTAGAAATAAACTTGATGGATAAATATTATATTGAGTCTTTTCGACCTCATGTTGTTGCTCTGCTCTCTTAATGTTTGTTCTGTGTTGAATACAATGTGCTATTCACTATGATGAGAAAGTTGCTCCGCATTTACTCCCCATAGGTTATTTGAATTCTTAGTTTGCTGTATCGTGAATGTGTTCATGCTCTTAGCGTATGGAATGTATTCTGACAGAGCAGTTGTTCCATGAAGGCGCATGATTATAAAGTCAATGTATAATTTTGTTTTTCAATGAGACACTCCTGAACATGATCTTAATTCATGACTTGCGCATTCATGGTCACGTCTTCGAATTATTTTGCTGCTTAACAGAATTCGTGGAACCCGGAACGTTTATGTATTGTAAAACATTACATTTAAAATACACCTCCTTTCATTTCCTGAATAACAAATTAGATTATGCTTGCATTTCATAACAGGTGGTTTCTTTTCCAAATTTCGAAGTTATTCTTAAAATTCAATTAGAAAATTCTTTGAAGGAATTGTTTGCCAGGTTTCACTTCTGTGACTTCCACGCTGAAAATTGAAAAGTTATTCGTAATCATTGTAGTTCGCTCTTTAAAGTTCACATTGATAATAAAGTATTAGTTGTTGTGTGCACTAGCATTTACGTTAAAGTTCACAGTAGGTATGTCGTGAGCAGTGACTTCATATCGTGAACTATTTGTTCATTCTCAAGAGGGGCTTTTTTGAAAATTATTATTATTATTATTATTATTCATGATATAAAGAGACTTATGCAAAAAAATTGAGTAGAGCAATTTTATGAACCTACATCTTTGTCATTACATGGATGTTAAAAATTGTTAATATCAATACAGACTTTGAGAAGTGGATAAATCAATTATTTTCTCGTGTTTATTAGAACGCGTACGTTACTTAAAATGGCGGAACGTTGAAAATTACTGAAGCAAATTTTCATGGCAATGGATATATCGTGGATNCTTAAAATGGCGGAACGTTGAAAATTACTGAAGCAAATTTTCATGGCAATGGATATATCGTGGATTTGTATGTGTGTGTGTGCGCGTTATACGTATTAGATGAATCTATTTTCTAAATGTTGTGTATTAGTTTTGTTCTTTCATAAATACTTGATGGCGCGAAGAGTTCCTTGTGAGTACATTGGAATATATCGTGGTAGCTAAAATAATAGAGCTCAGACAGTTTGCAGATGTCTCCACAACCTTATAATCCCTTTGCTTCGATAACTTAAAAGCCATTGATGAAAAATGAAATCGCGAATGTTATTCATTTATGTGAATATTCATATTCAGATTTCATTTCTCTCCTTACGTCTGGAGAAGCCCGCTTTACATTCGATTCCGAATATACCTTCTGAGATTCTTAGAAGCTACACTAGACCCGACGAAATTATCTTCGCGTCCGCACGCAAAGCTCTCGTTACCTCTGCTTTCCTGTTCGATAGAGGCACTTCATCGACGGAGGCTCGTGTGTTTCTTGCGTCCACCTGTTGTTGGCTGAAGGCGCCACAAAGAGAAGCACGCCTGGTGTTTCCTTTCAGGTTCCAACTATTCGATTTTCTATTATGGGAAGCGGACTCAAGGTTGAATATTTTTAACCTTGCATTTAAAATTTAAATTCCCAAGTTTAGGAAATTGATGATATTCCTTCTTATTTACCTCCTATATACAGGCAGAAACTTAATAAAAAAATTGAATTTGACTTGATCGTTCTAACTTTTCTGCTACTTTTGAATCCATTGATTCACTGGTTTCATGGGTATACTGACTGACACGAATGGGTGTACCGTAGATATGTTTTTAAAGAATGGATCACAAAAATTATGAAATTTTAGGTTCTATCTCTCAGAAACAAGTTTGATATTTTGGTTTGTTCACTTTTTGAAATATACTATTCAACACTATTTCAAATTTATTTACTCAACTATGACGTCGTGCTCGAAATTTATTGTCGAAAAAATTAAACGTAGATTGTCAGATAAAGATAATTCTAGGAGATGGGTGACTTGGGTTAGCGTTATTTTTCCCTCTCACACTTCAACTTCTCTTACTACTAACACTTTTATTTATCGATCATTACAATGCGTTACGGTGTACTCCAGCATCGTGGAATTACCGATCAGTAAGCTCTTGCTTATATTTATCCGAACTTTTTGTAGTTAACTATAAGGAGTAGCATGTCTTACTCTCTGGGTAGACGTGGTTCCTTTGTAGCCCAAGTTAAAATGCTTTTATTGGGGAAGCAGACGAAACACGTGCTCTTCCATCCGTGGGGTAATAAAATATAGCGTACGTGAGTGACATGTAGCGTGGTAATATACTTATTCATTGTTACATCAGATCGATTGAGTAAGTAACGTGAGATTTCGTGTTTTATCGTTGGGACTTTTTGCTTGGGTGCAAGTACGTCTTCTTTCTTCAGTCTGATTTTTTCCCCATCCGTATTAGAATATGCTTAAACACAATCTTAAATATAATTTTGTTGTCGATTGTGTTTTGTAACGATGTTGTATGACAGCAGTGTTAAGGTTCTTTAATTCATGATTTTCCCGATGTGTTAAGAAATTAATTTATCGTCCCACGCATTTGGGGCTTAGATAATCAAATGAAAATACATTATAATATTCATAATGCACTAGGTACAACGGTTATGTCATTTTTGTACATATTTCTCGAATAATGGGAATATTTAAAACACAGTGGGACCATTTCTTTATTTCTTACAAATTCTTAGAAGAAACGTGAAACAACAATAAATAGCAATAAACTTAGCAATCATGAAAGGGAGTTGAAGAACAAATTACTGTCTCAAGATACGAAATTGTAATATCAGTGATACGTAGAGCCAATGTGAGGACGGTTTATTTTACGTTGGTTATTCTAAAGTTACGGTAATTAGGTCTTCCAGCAAATGAGCAATGTACATTACTATGTTTTTAAAAACACTATGTACATAGCTTATGAATTACTCCAGTTGATATAAAACAGACCCCTATCTTCTCGTCGAAACTTCTGATTCTAAACCTTCCCTCTCTCGGAAAAGGGAGCGCCAGTAGATGTAGCGTGCTGTGACCACATGCAGGGTTGGCGAGGGGAAGGCTACACCTTTCCTCCGATCACAGATCGCTAATTGCCGGACAGAGGGAGGAGACCCCCAGCGAGTTTATGGTATGACGTTTTAGGACTAATTGTGCTGGGTTGAAGTTATGAGATTTGACAGTATTTATTTATTGTTCTTGGAGATACAGCTGGGTTATTGGATAGTGTTCACCCTCTTTTAAGCTGTAGATTAGTTGATTTGTATAAAGATCGAATAAAGGTTCGTTTATGTATTTTCTGATGTATTGCTATGTTAACCATAGTTAAAGAATAAATAATTCAATTTTTTTACATGTTAAATTAACGACATTTTATTTAACGGAGTTTACTCTACAGTCTTCGAAACTTTCGAAATAATTCTTCGTACGTTTTGTCTGCGACTACCGTAGGCATTTCAAGTATTGAATCTTGTATTCAATGAAGTGTTCATTGTTTTCTATAAGTAGAACTAAATTCACTTTAGAGTTACGTTTTATAATGAATTTCACTAGTTAAGTTTGTAAAAAAAATACTCTGTGAGCTCTTCTTTACTTTTAGACCTTTCAGTTTCCCTTCATTCTCGGTGTTCAGTCTTTGATATTAAATTACTATAGTCTTGTCCAAGATAACAAAATTAAAAAGTTGAAAAAAGTGTTTGTTTTATGAAGAGCTAAGTAGATTATCGTGGCGTATAGTTAACATTCCTAGCAATAACGAGAGGTCTCATTATTGGTGATATTAGTCGATCGGAAGAGAAACATGTCTGTGTGTGCAATCAGATACTGTGTGTTTGAATTTCGGATTCAAAACTATTCTTCGCAAGGATTCAAAACGTGAGCCTCCAAAGAATATTTTCAGAAGTAATATTGTCAACTCTCCTTGTTGGTAGAATTCTGAGGAATACGTGTTTTTTTTCTTGTCCAAGAATTTTTATTTTTCACCTTATTTGATACGAATTCATTTACAAAAACATTGTATTTGCTATCGTTTCAAATGTCAACTAACATATATAGGCATAATTATTTAGCGATTACGTCGTTTTTTATTATACCGTTCATTCGAATTTGATTTATGAAAACAGGAACGATTTAACTTCAAAACCCCTCCGCGGTTACTCAGAAGAGATGCGTTGTGAAATTTCATCTCAATTATATTTTCTCGCTTTCAGTTTATCGGCTCATTTTGATTGAAATAGCAGTAAATGAAGTTATACTAATCTTAGCGCTGGAAGTGGGCAATTATTACTACCCAGCAATGAGAGATGAAGCGAAATCTTCTCACAAGAGGAAAATATATAATCGTGAAACACTGAAGACTTGTTATCTTAAACGTACCAATTACAGTGGAGGAATGGTATCACGTTTTTTCTCCGTGTGAATGGAAGAGTGAAATACTGCGAAAAAAAGTATTGTCTGTTTCTTTTTAATTCGATGAATGATCTTCAAAAACTATTTTTTCCTTCTCTGTAAATATACTTATCAACACTGGGAGGAATACTTGACGTCAGCAAGTTTGTTTCACAAAATGTATGGAAAGTTTATAAACATGCTACTCCAGTATTCAATTTCGTTACTTGATATGTAGTTTTCCCATATTTGATGGCAAACATGTCAATCAAAAGCAATTAGATGTAAAGGGATATTCGTGTTGAATTTTGAGCACATTTGTATAATGAATATTGAAATCGTTGTTGTCCTTTTAACTTATCTCCTAATGGATTAATATTGCGAGTTTAGTTCCTTAGAAATCTCTCCCGCTAACTTCCTATTAATTACATTTCATGCTTTGGGTTTGCGAAATTGTATTTACCTACATTACTTGCAGATTCATACATTATTTATCGGCTATTTTTTGCGCTTCAGAGAGCTGAATGAATGGGTTTGTAGTTAATTGAATTAGATATTCATGTAATGACTTTATTACTCCGTGCAAGAGATATAGTATACCAGAAAAGTAGTTCGATTACTAAATAACTAGCTATGATTTATATTTTATTAAGAATACAAATGGTGTTTATAATTTGATTATTGGCAATTTTTAACACAAATACAATGTGTATGTGAGTTTGTGAGTGTGTGTGTATGTATTGAAAAGTTACATTTATATGGGGGGGGGCGCAAGACTGAACTTCTTATCATGGTATAATAATCAAGAGACTTGATGGAGGGCGGGATTAGGAAGAGTATTATAAAATGAATTCTAGAGCTGATGATTCTCTAAAAAGTATTTTTTTAAGCTAACATTTACCTTGGAAGAAACCTTAAAAGAACGGCTTTTTTCTATGAAAACAATGAAGGGATAAATTACGATATTTGTCTACCATTTCTTGTTTCCTCCTCCCGCTTAGACTAATTACTCCCTTGACTCAGAAAGGAGACAAAAATGAGTATTTGCATCATAAAAAAGTTCCATTGAGAAATATTTTTCAGAATATCTATCTTTGAAACTTTTGTAAAAAATATAATACCGGAGAAACGTCTTGCATTTATTGCGCGAGTCAGTTTTTTTGTACCAATTCTTGTCGGAGAGTAGTTGTTCCGGAAGTTAAGCGACCCTCTTTTGTAACTGTTTTTTCTTTCGAGATTCTTCTCTGTTAGAATAAGAGGTGCTTTGAATGAAAAATGCCTTGGAAGTGGAGGTTGTTACATCATATTCTCGTGAAAAAGAGGCAGGTCACCTCTCGCTGCTATTTTCTGCAGAGTAGACAAAACGAGACTTTCGAAGCCGCAAAATGTGTAATGCAACCTGTGTTGAACATCTTAACATATAATAGGCTATTAATGGAATTCCATATATTTGAGCAATGAAGTTGATCATATAACTGAAGTCATTAGGAAACAATCTTTAGCTATTCAATGGGACTGTTGTAGACAACATAGGTATAATTTTATTACCATGTAAACTTAATTTCAATAAATATGTCGCGACCCATAAAATGCAATTCTCTTTGGAATCAGTCTTCGAACAGAATAAATTGTGCTACTTGGAATCAAATGTTTGTATGCGGTTCTAACGTTCAATAAATGCCCAAAACGTGGTAAATTGCTTAATGTTCAAATTCGTTTCTGGGTGTAGATAAGGTACATTTTAATGAAATATCTGCAGGATTATTCTTCGTCATATAATCCAACCGCAAGCTTCAACAACGAGTTAGATCCATAACTAAGAAAAGAACGATTATCTGGAAAATAGTTAACCCTTCCTCTTTACCTCTCTATTCTCGAAAGTAACGAATTGGAAGATCTCTAATCGGCTTTCGCTCTTCTCAGAGGACTCCAGTGGTCGCTTTAAAGTTTTAGGACTGTGCCTTTTTATTGTAATTTTAAATGTCTCATCCGAACGTATACGAATTTTGTGAAGGTCGCGAACGAGAGGAAAGGAACTGTGTCGCGTGCGACCGTCGCCGTTTATTGTCATCTCTTTCTTTGCTCTTGTGAGGAGACAGTGCTCGCACAGTGCCCGATGTCTACTATCTGTCTTTTTCCGTTTTCTCTGTTTCCGCCGGCTGCATTCCCACAACTTTTTTACTTCCTCTGAAACATGCGGAACAAGAGAATGGATTTCATGACTTGATACGAAATCTTCCGAATATCGAGTTGGTTTTCTCTCTTCGGTGTAATTTATTTTGTGAAATTAGGCAGAGAAGAATTTTTTATGTGCATATATTTCATTCATTTTATGAACTTCGTACTCTTTAACTTTTTTTTGTCTTAACATTGGTATAGTTTTTTCACGATTAAATTATTCGCGTATTTTTGCACAGGAAAATGCACGAACATTTTGAAAAGTTATGTAGTCGAATAATCACAATATATTCAATCGTACCAAATTGCATTTCTTAATAACAAGTTAATCATAATATAATCACAACATGATATGAAGACATCAATTTTTTTATTTCGTTTTAAATAATGCATATTGTGTTGTTATATTGGGCTTGCTCTTCAAACCTAAAAGTCATTCTCCTGATAATATAGAATATGGTGTTGGTTTGGATTCTTGTTTACTTGAGAACGGCAATAATAATTGATGATTTCAGTTATCTTTATCAAAGTAAAATAGGACAGAATTTTTATTTCACTATATTGATGCACATTTCGGGTGTTCGGTTCACTCATTTATTGGTGAGAGACTTTATCAGATAATATATTGCGAAGTAAAGTATCACCTTCTTCTTTTCCTGTATACTAGTTTTTCTGGAGGTATGAGACCCTGGAGTAATAAAAGAAGAGAAAGTCTTTGAGGCGTTCCTCTAAACGTGTCCTCTTTTTCTCGAATATTTTCTGGTCGTTGAACCCTGTGGAACTCTCTGACTCTCCCCTTACCTCTCCATATGCGTTGCCTCTGAAATATAAGAAATTATCAATTAAAAATATAAATAAAAACATTACATTTTTGACGATTTCTGACTTTAATGTTTGATGTATTTATTCTGAAAAATGTGAATCATTTAATACGTCATGTCTAGTACCGAATCTTCTCAAATTAGAAAAGATAGTACTGTTCTCAAAATTAAACTTTCTGTGTCATTTTCGAAAATTTGATCTGTGAAAGGGAACGGAGAAAAAAAATCTCTTTTTGAGAGCTACTCTTAATATCTACAAAATTCGCAGTGTTAGAATCTTGACCTTTAATTAATGAATGAACTTCTACAACTTCGGTGAATCAGTTTCAAATTGGCGTTCTAGTTTCCGAGATCAGGCCGTATTTCAAGAACCTGCTTGATCCACTTTATCCCTCCTGCATTCTACCAATGAGTTGAAAAATATTCTTTTAGGTCGATGTGGACTTAACCCCTTTTCTTTGATCTGACCCATTTCTTTCACTTCAACCCGTTTTTTTTTCATTTCCTCGCTACCCTGAGACGAGGAGCTTAGTCGAGATAAGTGGTCGCCTCCCAACGTGTCTTCTCTAGTGCATCTACGGTCTGGATCGAGTCCAATGTCAATGATTAGAGTTCGCTTAGGTCTCCAAGACCTCTGCGAACATCCGTTTACACACTTTAATCCTCCATGACTCACTCTTCACTTTGGTCTGCAGCAAATCTTGCTATTTACCACTCGTTTGTTTTGCCCCAGCCACAGGAATTTGTGTGACGTCCTCACGAGAGTGAGACGTGGATCACACAGGAGAAGTATGTGTTGCTTTCCTTTCACATTATGATGCACATACAGTCTCACAAAAATATTCGGTCTTACTCATAAAGTCACTGGTTTTGATTTTCTGATTCACATTATGAATAGAAATGGAACCAAGGAAGAATGATACAAAACGTATTTGCATCTGTGAACATTTCTGAATACTAAATGTAAGGAAAAAAGAGTAGTAAATTAATATGAAATAAGCAAATATAATTGCATTTTAAACTTAGAAAGCACACCACAAAAATTTTCTATCACTATTTTGATCTTCCCTTATAACAAGAAAAACTGTTTAATACCGGGTTTGATCACCTTTCTTTTTAAGCGTAAACGGTTCTCATATTTGCTTTAATATTTTTTAGTGTAGATTCGCTCTATACTTTATTCCACTCGTCCTTCAGTCCATGAACCTCTACAGTGGTCTGCAAACTGTCCTTCCAAAGTTCATTTGCCTTGTGCTGTACCAGTACCCCCCTGGTTGCTGCTCACAGGACCTACTTTCGTCTGCGAAAATCACATTATTGCATCACTCTGGTGCTTTAGTGATGTGCGTTTTAGCAAAGATTAACCTTTTCTTCCCATTCGTCTTGCTAGAGGTTTTCTTCGCGCCACCCTGCAGTTGCACCCTTGACTTTTCAGCACCCTCCAGACATTCTTGGGATACACATCCTCCCCACACTCCCGCCGCAATTAAGATGCTACAAAATCAGTGACTTTATGAGAGTGAGCGGATATTTTTGTGAGTGACTGTATTAAATCATTTGCTCTTCTTCGTAACATTACTTTTCTCGTTTTCTTTCTCGTCTTGTTCTTAGTTTTATTCCTTCAACATATTATTTTCGTTCAAACTACGATTATCAAGGACGAACTGACGGAGTTTTATACTGCATGATATATTTCGGTTACATATTATTTCAAATAAGTTATTTAATGGATGTTTCTTTTAATAGTTATAATTCTTATTTGTTAAAATGACGTGCCAGTCTTGTGTGTAAAATCTATTTCTTCCCTTTCGAACAATTAAACTAAATTCTTTGTAGTATTTTTTGGCTCATTCTCATTTGAGTTTTTTCCTGTTTGGATCGTCGATAAGGTACGGTTTTTCTGATTGAAGCGTGATCCAGGGAACTATCAAGTATTCTACATTGGGTCATGAAGCACCTTGTCAATCACAACGACGAGTACTCCAATTCTGGAAGCAGTAGTTCTTGTTGCACTTTGTACTGATGGTTCTTATATTCGTTCTTCTGGTTGTTGTGAGATACAGAAGAGTCATCCTCTTGGGGAGGGAAGAGGGAGATCACCGCTTGACCCTGCGACGCCTCGGCTGAGTCAGCGCGTCTGGCTCTCCCCTCCCATGCAGTCCCCTCCCCAACGCCGCCCAACTCCTCCAGTGATGGCTCCTTATGAGTCAGCGGCCCGTACTTGCCCCAGAGGACAAGCAGACGCCGCCACCTCCACCGCCGCCGCTACTGTAGGTAGTGGGTCTTCAGCAGTCTTCAGTCCTGCGGGCGTTTCTTCTCTTCTTCCGGCCCGCCCTGTCACCCGCCACTTCCTTCTGTTCACGTTACCATCTTCTGCACTTTCTCAGACAAAGTTGCTTCGTGACGTTCGTTGACTATGCGTTGTACTCGTCTGTGGATGTTGGAGTTGCACTTGAGATATGCATGTTGACTTAACTTCTGACGTTCGAATTCTTCGGATGGATATTAAATGGTTCAATAGGCCATCCCAGTCTGACGTACACATCGTGATTAGTTCTTTTAGTTTTACATTTCTGCCAGTTCGTGCATCGTTTGATATTCGAATATGTAATAAAGAATACAGACATTATTTAGTGTCTGCATTTTATGCTTCGTTTATAATAAATAGTATAATTCTGCGCATCTACCTCGTACTGTGGAAATGATATTGCTATTACGAGATTACACACTGAATTAACTATATGAGAATGAATAAGTGAAACCGTGTACGGATTTACCTTTATATAATGGAATTTCGACCTACTAGTCGTACTGATGAAAGAAAATGAAAAAATAAAACTACAATATTTTGCCAAAGTATCGTGATCTGCAAATGAAGTATGATAATGGGTCCTTCTGATGGAACCAAACTATTCAAATACGAATGCTGCGACATATTCATGCATGGCTGTTGTGACTGACGTCCATGTCCCGTCCCACCCTATCATCATTCCGAGCGGTAACTACCCATCAAGTCAACTGCGTGTCCTTCATCCGAGAGATGATTCTGTGAGGTGGAAAGTGTGCAAACGAATCACATGTGGGACCCGTCGCTAATCGACTCCCGCACGCACAAGCCGAAGCTGCGAGAATTGGAGAGGGGGAAGGTGCGAGAATGGATGGTTGAGTAGATTAGATACGGCACGACTCCGGATGTTTCTGAAAGCTAAGTTAAATGTCTAATTGGACCACGTAATTGTTGGGCGTACGCCGCGCTTTTGCTTAGCTGTGCGCCATCTATCCATTTGATTCAACTTAGAGATGTCCT
Source organism: Laupala kohalensis (assembly GCA_002313205.1). Lineage (NCBI taxonomy): Eukaryota > Metazoa > Arthropoda > Insecta > Orthoptera > Trigonidiidae > Laupala > Laupala kohalensis. The sequence goes on along the minus strand of NNCF01126833.1, from coordinate 784,632 downwards.
TTATGAATTAATTTGTTGATGATGCTGACAGTGCATTTGTATAGTTACGGCTATCTAATCACTCTGACTGCTATCAGAGTTTTCATGTGTTCTATTGCTATAATTCTTTTGCGGCTGCTGTCCTAGAATACTCAGTCTACATTCCTTCGTTTCAGGGTTGACTTACAAAGTATGCATCTATCAATTTTATTACTCATATTCATTCATTCAAACTCACATTGATTGTACTAGTACCTCTAAATCTATAATCATTTGGGAGACCTCTTGGTTTAATTTTTACAAAAAGTGACGTCTATTATTAGCATATATTTTTAGAAATTCATGGTCTATGTAACAGCTGCACAAAAATTATTAGGTGTTAACTGTGGGCTCAAATTGCTAAATGTCACGAATGCTATTAAGCGTTTAGGAGATGGAAGATCTGATAAGAGCTTTCAGTGTGGAATTGTCACGAAATTCATTTTATTTCTTTGTTTGATTTGTAGATGCAAACCAGGTGTGTAGACTGAAACTCATTGTCAGGATGTTAAGATATTAATGTCTCTTCATTATCTCATCAATAAACATGAAATATTTTGACCGTCTCGTTTCAAAGTTTATACGGACAATATTGATGTAAAACACCACGCGTCTATGTGAATATTCGTAGTTTTACTTAAATATTAAAACATGTCATGTAGCTATCAGCGTTACTTCAATTACAAGAGAAATTAAGTTAATTACGTGCATTTTTTTCTATCGTATCCACTCATATAACAATCTTAATTTTATAAGTTTTGGAATTAATTATGTTTTTTTCTTCCAATATTTCATAAAACTCTACCATAACAACAACTCCATGAGAACAATCAAAACACCATTGCAGAAAGTAATGGTGAAGATGGAGGAGCCTAATAATGCGGGCTGCGCAACTTAGGTATCCTTATAATTACAGAACGTTGTACTGGGTGCGGACCCATAAATTCTCAACTGTTCGTTTTTTTTAAAGATAGCTTAGAGGCATTTATGCTGCAAATATTTTTGTTTTGTTTTTGTTTCATTTAATTTTTCATGTTTTGCATGATTTATATCTAATATATTTACCTTGTCAACTTATATGACATTTACATAATACCTTCAAGGTAATTGTCACATACACGCAGTCATGTCCACAAGATCATACATGGGTCAGTTTGTGGTGCAAATCATTAGTCATTAAGGATGTGTTTTAAAAGCATCTATATAGTAAATATAAGTCGCATCTAATTAATAGAATTCCTTCATTTAGATGAATAATTAAGGTTTTACTGTTTTGATTTAACTGCTTGTTCTATCTAAAGAATTTATTTCAAATAGGAGTAATTATTTGTTGCTTTTCTCTGATGTAATATTGGATTTTAATATTTTATTTTCTGTTTTTACAGGTGGGTGAGTCGCAGAGCCCTTGAACCAAGGTACTTTCTAACAGGAAGAATTTTATTCAAGTGTTGAGTGCCGAGGTGTTGGACGTTGTGTACTTAAATATCTCAATATAATTATATCTCCATTTATGATGGCACATTGGTACTAATATTATTAGTTGATGACTTTAATCACCCTAACTCTTATTTTGTTTGCACTCCTCATCCTTGATGAGTCATCCGCTTCTCGTTAATGCGGATTATTATGTACCAGCTGGATTTACCGGCAATACTAGGAAGTAAAGCAATGTTTTATTCTCTAATATTTATTTATTCATATTATTGTTAACTAATTGATTTTCAACAAGAAGTTTTATGTTAAAGAAAAATAAATGCATTGCTAGTAAACAAACCACAGCCATACCAATTTCAATCGCCCGAAACAATTTTATATATATATANACGAGAGTACGCTCCAAAAATGATTTGAAGTTTCAAATGGAACTCTTCATTCCTCATTCCTTTTGTGCACAATGTCTTCAAACAGAGTTTTTTTTTGTAGAGAAGATAAAATGAGGAAACAAGGTGTTGTCTTGACTAGCCGAAGGATTAGCTCACCTTGATATTTTCTCTCATTGGGAAGACAGCGAGTCCTTTTTGTCTGACAACGAGGCTTTCTTTTAGTATTGGACTCGCTTCCGCCGCACTTTGTGGACCTTCCTGCCTGTGGGCGTTTCATTAACGATTCCCTAATTACAAACTCCACCGAGCGGTAGAGGTTGAGGATAGTGTGCGTGGATAAGGAACATCGAGCACATGATGATCCTTTTCCATCAAATTAACACTTTTTCATTAGTTAGCTTTCGAGGCAACTTTTCTCAAACTGCGGTCATCAGAGCCTAACCTTCTGCTCTTCTAAATAAGAGAAAATCGAATGAATGTTAATTTCGGATCACTCACAATAATTGAGAATCTCGATAGATCGGAATGTTTTTGTGTGGAAAATGTTTTCGTCGATTGCTGAATAGACAATGTAGGAATCGACTTGATAATATGACGATCTCCGGCTTCAGTTTATCTGCATAACGTTCGAGTATACATAGTAATAGCTTTCATAGGTAAAAAATGTGTAAAATATTTTTGGTGATTCTTTATCTTAGAAGAAACATTCTTAGTTCTATTTTTTTTCGAACAGTATTTATGCAAAATTAGCATATTCTTAATTAACTTTGGAATATAAGATTTTACATACTCAAGAAATATTGAAGAAAATCATCAAATTGCTGTGTAAAGGGACAAGGATGGGGTTGGCATTAATAAAAAAGTCTTAAAATTAAAAATGGTCCCCTCATAAACAGAAGTTAGAGAAAAAGTCAAATAAGGTTTAAATGAAATCCTCTGTCTTTCATTATGGAATAATGGTTTCGTGATAGAACATACTGAATATACGGAGCCTTGTCGCATTGTAATATCTTAAAATATGAAGGGTGCTTTCTTGCTGTTGGTCGCGACCATCACTTTGAAATACCCTCCCTTCAGTTTTTCATTTTTCCGCCACTTTGGCGTTACCACGGTTTAGTGTTGATGTTGCTGCAGCTTTTTAATTGTGTTTGCTCTTTTGTGTTTTGATGTAAGTTAATTCTACATTTATATTAGGATTTGCATATGGTTTGAAAAATAATTAATGTTTCAGCAATTTTATTTTACAAATTTTTTTGTTGAATATAAATACAGTTCAAACCAACTTTTTAAGTAATAAAATACTTATTATTAGCATTTATCTATTGATTTATCTGAATACATTATTTGACTTAAAATACATTATTTGTATTACTTTTTTTTTTTTTGTTTTTTGTTTTTTGTTTTTTTTGTTTCTAAAATTTTCCTAATTCGATCTCATTGGGAATGAAATACATGGTACAAGTCATTTTATGTGTGGCTTTGGAAATATTTGTATGTTACAGCTTTGAAACAATCATCCAATTCACGACAAACTCTTCATTGCACTTAAGTAACGTTTTATCCATATCTCTCTTTATTTCCGTTCATTTACTGCCGTCTGTAACCTTTTACGGATATTACTTTGTACTTCGCTTTGAAGTCCTTGTCTTTTATGAGTCATCGCCTACAAACACGATAGTGGAAACTACTTGCGCTAATAAACTTTCTTTGATTTAAAGAAATCAGGTCCGAAAATTTTATAACTTTTGTTCCTTCTTGATCTACTTAATGCAATTTTCAATTTCGAATTACTCAAGTTATGAATCAAAATAATCAAGTTTAGAAGTTTAATGTATTATTTGCTAAAAAAATGAGGTCGATTGAGTATGGATTTTACGTCGGAACTCGTACAATTAAAAGCAGCCAAGTTTCAAGATGAAAGAACAATATATGAAAATTATTAACAGATGAATTTTACAAAAGTCAACTTTACGAAATTATAGTGGATTACCACGGTAAGAAGTTCTTAGATTCAACTTAGGTTGTTCGGTTGTTTAAAAAAATTGTTTTCCTTTTTTTTTGTGAAATAATGTATTGGTATTCTGTTTTCTTTTCTTTCATCTTTCTATTTAGATATTTGTTGCTTTCAGGAAGGTTTTTTAGTGGGTATGGTCGAGATATTCGGCGAGTCCCACACACGGGAAAGAGTCATTACGGCTCTTCTCTATGGTGCGAAACTGCATTTTTCCCTACTTGCATGAGCTCTAATGACCTCGATGTTGACGAGCCCTAAAGCCCCAACAAAAAAAAATGTACACTTAATTTAAGTAATTTCATTTACATCTACCATCACTCTCCATTAGGCTGTCCCGTCCATGTACAAGAAAAGAAATTTTTCGAGGTTTGCCAGCTCAGGAGTACAGGAACCAGTTGATGGAGCTTGTCATATCTCATAAAGATACTTTTGATCCGTACTTAGTTCATTGAGCACATTTTTCGGCAAGTCTGGCAACTTACCAGCCATCGCACAAAAAGACACCTCGGTTTTATTTTCACAACCAGCTAATTGTTTTCCAATAGTTCCGGAATATTCTCTAGGACCCGAAGTGCAACTATCTAAGGTCAAAAATAAATGACGAAGGGGTAACTCATTGCCATGAAGCTCCTTCACAATTTGCTGAAACAGAATCGGTTTCTTGAGTAGAACACGACTTTTTTGCTGCCCTTATTGACTTTTCAACTTGTCTCTGCAGTCGTTTCATTAATCTAGCCGTTTCTTTCTTGTCAACAGCGCCTAGACCCATTTCCCTGTCATTTCTTTGATCCAACAAGAAACTTCTCTCCTTGATGGGAACTTTCTTAGGTTTTAAACACGAACAAGATTCAAATGAAGTGCATTTACAAGAAGCAACGTCGAAAACCTTCTCAGATGACCCTAAAAAACACCAGTTTGTTTTCAAAACTATCATTTTGTTTGCTTTTGGGGTATCTTTTCAAATTGAGGTACTTTTCGAAATAGGATTTCAGTAACTGAATAACTCTTTCCTTAGTTACGATTGGAATCGAAGCTTTGGTCCAAATTTTGTTGATCTCTTCATAAACAATCGCATATATATCGGAATTGGATGATTCCTTTCCATTATACTTCAATTTCAGGTCGTTCTTGACAAACAAAATAAATTTAATGACGTCCCTTATAGTTGGTAGCTGCCGATCGTCAAGTTCTTTGTATGGTCCCAATATAGCACAAGTAGTCTCACTACGCCTCGAACTCATTATTTAAAAATCACAAAATCGGCTTTTAACACTGTGACAATCGCAACTGCATTTTTATAGCTTAAAAATTACTTTGGCTACGAACAAAAAATCGCGAGTAAAGTCAAGAAAGTCGTCGAAACAAGTTGAAACTTGAAGGAATTTGCAGGTTGAAACCTAACAAATTCGAAGTCGCTGGTGACGTGTCGTTGCATGCAAATCGAAACGTCGAGTATGTATTACACCTAAACAGAAAAAAA
>NNCF01126833.1:757902-779289 GCA_002313205.1 Laupala kohalensis | reverse complement strand
AATTTTTCAAAGCTTTGAAGATTGGTAGAACCCTAAAGATATAGTTTTATTTTATTTTTAAAATTATTTTGGTAATCTACGATCAATTACGCAAATTTCAAGAGGTCTTGCGCTAAGGAAAACAAAAAAAATAATTTGGGGGACACCTTACTCTCCATGCCTCCTTAGCCCTTCCGCCGGAGTAATTGGTATCGTCAACCCTGCCTCTTGTAGCAGTCTTACTAAATTTTTAATGCAAAATGGTGAGTGTTAAAGGTATATCAGTTCGAATTTAGATAGATTGGATCATGTGGATTAATTTTTTTTAAATACTTCAGCAGTACAGGAGCGTCGCTCCCATGCGCTCCCATTCCAGTACTTGCCAGCTCGTAGCATCGAGTTCGCAGAGGCGACTTCTTGAACAGTCAATGGCGGATCTATGCCCCATTGGACTTGAACTCTTAACAGATAAAATTGAAGTTGAGAAATAGCATACTTTGTAAAAGTGTTACCAGATTAATAATTATTATTAGTTATAGTTGTTATTTTTATTAAAAATTAATAAAAATTAATTATATCATATTGATAATAAATAATTGTCATTAATAAAACCATATTGTCAGTTGGTGAATATTTATTTGATGTATTTTATTTAAAGGTAATATTTATAAAATATATGTTGTGTAACCATAATTTTTAAACAAAAATGCCCCCCCCCCCTTACGGTCTAGATCCGCCACTGAGAACAGTGGTGTATGAGGCGCAGAATATGAAGCGTAAGTGATCTGTGTAACTTACGACAGTGATAGGAATGTTAGCTTGGGGGACTGAAGCCGTTTTCAACATTGTTTATTCAGGATAAGTTCGCTTGTCTCGATCGAGAACTAGATTGTTATCCATTTTTATTTCTCTTAATCTCTGTATACACTCTTACGTTTCAATGTTTCCAAAACTGGGTTTTCGAATATTTATGGAGTAAGAATAAAAATACTAATTTTTGTGCGCTTTCTGCATGTTAACGTTAATTTGATCTTTTATTGTTGACCATTCAAAACCAGAATGGTCAATATTACAGATCAGTATTGAAACGCATGAAAAAGTAAAAAGCATGTTAAATATATTGAAATCAATCCTTGTAATTGATCCTGAACTCTGTGAGGTGACTCGTTAATAAAATATTGCCAATATTTTTCAGAACATTGCAGACACGTTTCTGTTGTAGATGAAGACCCCTGTGCAGAAGATAAGACTACTTTTTAACGGCGTATTCTCTAATTATATACGAATAAGAAAGATTTCATGACTCGGTTTTCTTCGTTTGAAAAGTATCTGATAAACTCTTTAGCAAAACCCAACAGCCGCTGTTAACTTTCTAAGTAAACTGCGTGTCGAATCTTCATCGTTATGCATCTGAGGAGTTCCTGAATCTTCATAATACGTTCATTAACTAAAGTAGTGAACGGTTTCTCTCTGCGTTTACTGAGGCGTCCTGTGTGAGCTTGATTTTACTGGAGAAATTGTTTGGGGAGATTAATACCTCCCGTCACGATGAATTTGAGATTACGTGCTTCACGGTGTTTATCACAGATTTTTGCGAAAAGTTCCTGTAATGAATATGCTTAAATAATGTGAAGGGTTGTAGATTATTTCTTCGGATTAACAGTACAACGTATCAAAAAATATTTTTGAGATGTCAGTTGTATGTCTACCAAATTTACATTATTGATCCAATGTTATGCCTTGATAACTGTAATCCCAATTTATTAATTAAAATAGAATTTGCGTATCTTTAATTTTGAACTGGCACACTATAAAACTAGTGAATTGAAGTGATTCTTTAGTTGTTTTGAAAGATGAATAAGTTGTCATGGAATGAAATGCGTACTACATTTGTCACCATCCATCTACGGCGTTTATGTTGTATTAACTTTTTATATTGTTCTTAAACAAATCAATTGTGCTTACTGTGATGAGTACTGAGTATAGGAGGTTTTGGTGACGTACAAATTATTCAGTAGTTCATATTTTAATAGATTGGTGGATACAGACATTTTTAATTGTGATGACTCAATTCTTACACACTCATTAGTAACTGTGACACAATGCAAGAGTCATTAGATTAGTGAATGTGATTAGCGTTAATGGAAAAAGATTTTTCTGACAATATATTTAATATATCAGTAAACTATGTTTTATGCAACTTATATATAATATTTCAGTTCTAGACCTACGGTCAGGTATTGTATGGAAAACAATTTTTTAATTATTTTTAATATCGAACTCACTGGGGAATGAAAACGAACTCAACAATATTTAAGAAGACCGCTGCTATTTGTCTTAATGACCGCTGTTGACGTTTTGAACACAAACTGGTTTATCTCGTTTCGTCTTGAATATTCGATCGGTCGGAGACACTTTTGTTTCGCACTTGTTGAGCAACGATAAGTTCTAATGATTTACCTGAAATAAGCACCCACTTTGAGTTTCTACTCGATGGGATGCAAGTAACCGTGACCTTAAACAAAAACTGCAAGAAATTTGTTGTAATTCCGGATCATTCTATCCCTTTGTCTGTCTGAATTTCTTGAAATGCGTGTACCAACTTGAGAGAACGATTGTTCCATTCAGCGAGGTCGTTGTCCCGAGTGCACCGTCGCGTCGCTTTCGACCGAGTGAGGTGCTCTCTCCGAATATCGGCGTGCGCTTTCCGCGTGCAACGGAAGGTGAGTGGCCCCGACGCCGCTGCCTCCGCGCGACTCCTCCGCGCAACGCCGGGAAGTCACGCCGCAACTCTGCCGTTCTGATTCAATCGTTTACGAGTGCTACTCTCACGAAATTCGCTCAATGGTTGCGCTCCTTTCTGAAATACGTTTCCGCTCCGTTGCGGGGCTGCGGAATACCTGACCATGCAATCCTTTATTTCAAAACAGTTACCTACAAGCTGTCTCTCCTCTTGCTTAGGTACATAACCACTCTATAATTTGTTTTTCTTGAGTCATCTGCGTCGTGCCATGCTTGCGGAAGTAAAGATAACTCATGTCTTCCTCGCGTAACCTTGGCTGTTGTTTTACTGTTCAGTTTTTACATCAATTAACGTATTGCATTTTTTAACGTTGCCTGACAGAGATTTGAGTTATGATTAAAATCAAAGTAATCACCTGCTGTGTTTTGCGTGTCACTTCAATTCATCTTCAAACCTAGAAAGTGAAATAGCTGCCTTTAAATGACTCTAAATGAAATGTCTTTAAATGGAGGTTAAATGGCAACCTTTCAGTCGACCAAGATGCGGCAACATTCTAAATGAAAAAGTGTGAGAGCCTGTAACGGTGAAATATACAAGTTTGGTTCTTAGAGAGTGGTACACAATGCTAGTTGTTTAACACCATTTGGGTTATATTTCTGTGAAGAGTAGTATTGAAATGGGATGGTTTGAGGTCAAGTTTTCTACGTGTTAATGGCATCACTTATAAAAGAACTATTACTCCTGCTTTTTTTTTTTAGTTTTATGTTGGTGGGCATAGGGTAGGGTTTTATATTTATGGTATAATTCCAAGTGCCAGTATCCTCTGTGGCGTCAGTAGCTAGCTTTATTTCAATGGTGGATTGCCTACCCTTCCACTAAGAGACTTTTTCTTCTATTCAAGAGGATGAGACAATGCCTCATTGGTTTTGGCCGTCAAATTTCATGGGTGCCCAATGCTCTTCATGACGCACCTCTCAGAGGTGGGTAATGTGTGGGAAGACGTGAGTGTTGTGATGGAATGAGAGGCGAGGGAAACTGGATTTTAGAAAGAGAACTGCGTATAATAACTGTTACCTATTTCCTTCGAATACTTGAAATTAATAGAATTTATAGATTTTGGTTTGTTTTATGCTCATAGTAGGTTCAGCACCTCGGGCAACATAAGGCGCACTGTATGATGACAAATTATGTTTCTTGTTTCCATTTGATTCCAACGATAATGTGATTTTGCACAAATATTTCATTGTATCTGTAGTGGAGGAAATGCTCGTGAAGCTTAGTAATGTAGGATGGCATTATACAATATCACTTTTGAGATGACGATCTCTGCAATGAAGGCACTGTAGTCATGGTGAAACAGTTTTTTTTAATGAATTACTTATTCTCAGTCTTCCTGATGTAATATCCATGTATAACTCTACAATATCCTAGTAGTATGTTATATGAGAATGACAGTCACTGTCGCGTCTGCCTGAACATTGATAATTAGTTCCCTTGGAGTTGTTATGTAATTAACGCAATGTATGGTACTGGCTGTGTACAGGAAATGCATTTCATCATCGAAGTGCCCTCTATGCAGTACCTCCTTCCTTTATGACGGAACGAATTACTTTCATAGAGCCGAGGACATTTATCCATACTTAGTGGCGTTAATCAATTAGCTGTTATCTTGTTATGTTTGGTCTTACGACGCCAATTCAGCATCTTCCGAGTTAAATATTTGCTCGTTAAATATTATCGTTCGGTCAAATTATATCCGGTCATTTTGACGACATGTGAGTCTCAATATGTTATGTTGGTCATTTTGATGACAAAATTTCCAATGAAAAATGAAAAACATTTTGAACAAACTGAAGAAGAAAACTTTGTTCCTTTATGGTATAAATTCCAACGTAAACAGATCATATACCGTGAAGTTTATCTTACGTTATGAATAAGTTCAATTTTACGTTATGAAACAAAAATGGAATGCTAATTCGTTCGTAATTATATTTATAATCCGTGATTTTTAACTTTAAATTATTTTTGGGAAAAATAAGATATTGAACCAGGTAATAAACGTGCATTAAGATGTTTCTGGTAAAGATACCTTGACACATCTATCTAGTCATCACGTACTACCGCTATCGCAGCTCCTTTTGACGTCTATTTGACATGGATCCAGACTATCAAGGTATCTTTAATATGGTAATGATTTTGGTAATTGTAATTTTTTGATCAACGAATAGGTATACGTACGGTAAGAACTTAATGCCCACTTCATTGCTGACGGACACATTAACCAGAAATTTATTTCGAGGAGTGTCTAGACTTGATGGTTCATTAAAATCATTATTTATGCTTAAAATACCTCAAATTTGTTCAGTTTTTTCATGTAACCCTGTAAGCTAACAATATTTTATACAGATACAATGCTTTCATTACAATACAAAATTTCGGGAACGGCCGGGCCACACCCAGGCATCCCCAAAACGCCCTAACCACGTGTCTGTATCGACACCATATGAAAAAGGAAGGCAAAATGAAAAGAAGTGTAAGATTAGAAACTTAATATATCAAATTCAATAATGTGTATGTATCTGATGGTTGAATCTGGAACTGTATTTTGAATGGCGAATAACTTCCTATCCTCGTGAATGTTTGCAGGGCAATTCGTTATGTGCACGTGTGCTTCCGGTCCTCTGTAAGAGCCTAGTTTGATCTCAAAGAAATGATCCGTGTATTTATAGCCTGNGTATAAGAGACAGTCTTTAATGCGATAGAGAGTCCCGAGGACGGCGTCGTGGAGGCCGACCCACCGATATATTTGACGGCGCGATGACGTCACTCATAAATCTCGGGCGACGAACCGAATCCCCATGGCTGAGACTTCAGTAACTTGTGGTAGGACGTTTTGGACCGTTCACGCTCTCTTCTCGGTTGAATTTCTTCCTGTACGCGTGTGCCAGCCCAACGGTAAAATGAGAGTGCTGGCTGAGCGGACGCTTCGAATTGATCATAAATTAATGCTGTTTGGAGAATCACAAATACTCCTGTGGTTATTTTCATAATTGCATTCGTATTTAGGAAAGCATGGCATTTTTTTTGTTGTGCATCTAATAAGTATTTTATCCCAAACATTTTATGATAACATTAAAATATTAATAATTGGCTTCTGCAAAGTCCACTTTGGGGACGCCTCGAATCTCAAGAGAAGGTCCAGTTTGCAATATGCGAAAACAAATCTTGGGTTCGGTACATTTATTCCTATCTGACCACTTTGAAGGTATCCTTTCGTTTCCTTTAGGTTACGAATAAAAAAAATTGAAATTCCTATTTTAATATCAGTATAGCTAGTAATTATTTCGTATTTAAATTACGTATTATTTCATGTTTACTTCCGTTGCAATGTAGCAAAGAAATAAAAATGACTAATCTCTGTGCTTTATGGAAATATGGAAATATTGTCCCTGAATGAAATTATAAAGAAATGATTTTTTTGAAAAATGTCTTTTAGGTACTCGAAGTCTTGTCTTTCATTTAAGATTCCCTCCCACCCGCCAGTACAAAGAAATGCATGAGAATGTATTACCCTTAAAAATGAGGTGAATTTATTTTCGTTTGCAAATATTTAGTTTGCTTGAATTAGTTTTGTTTCTCACTTGTTCCAAAGAACATGCGAGTAGCGTTCTTACCTATATTATCTTCTGATATCGTTTATTGGATTGACTTTTTACTTTCTCATATACTTAGTACATAGAAAGTATTGTAGCCGTGAAAATGTTTTGCAGAAATATCCGTTTTGGTGACTCCTGATTCCGAAAAAGTGGTTTTTGGCACAACGTCCGTCCGTGCGCAGCGATTCTGAGTAAATGGATGAATCAGTTTAATTCATATTTCGTATTTACGATAGATTTTACTTGTTGTCGATGCACGTGCTCTGATTTTGTTTTTACTTAAAACAAAGGGTACTTCACATGAAGGTCAAAGTACATTTTTGAATATTTTTCAAAAACTGGTCCAACGATTTTGCTTAAATTTTCTGTACGTAAAGTAGAATTAGTGTGCATTACATCCACTTAACGGAATTTCGCTTGAAAGTTTGGAATAGGCGCAGTAAAATAATTTATATCTGCTACAACCACGCATTTGTTTACTATTTCAAGAACCTTGAATATTATTTAACATGGATGAAACAGAGGTAGAGTGAATTAATATTCTGAATATTTATTTTACTTTCAATTCTGTAATAAAAGACACTAAGAAGTTGAATTATTGGCTTTGAACCCGACGAAAATGTTAGTTATAGATGTTTATTGCGCGTAGTTTTAAGTTTGCCTATGTGAATCCAAAGACTATATGTTTGTAGATGTATCATTTTTATATTTTTCTTGGAAAAGGAAAACAGAGGAATGTATGCATCTTATGTTTCTCTTGGTATCGTGAATCTTCCACACATGCGACCTCTACGCACTTGTAACCTTCATCCGGTGACGCTGCATCATTTTGCTGCGTAAGCTTACGTATCAGATGTGTCCACTGCTCCTTTTGCCAGATGTTCTTGTTAATTTGTTCATGCTGTGTGTCTTATTTAATGTTTGTGCATATTATTTGATGTGTGAGCATGTTATTTGATATGATTTCTTGTCGTTTGCAGAATTACCTTGGCTACATGTTTTTTTTGTTTTGAAGGTAATAAAATTTTTGATAAATCTTTTTGTTTATTTTTCATGGTTTTTAATGTAATGCTTTTTAGCAGTATCAATTGTTAAAAATATATTTTAACACTTACATAATTCTTTGTCGAGATAGAAACGGAGCGATACGAAATAACAGGAAGTAAATAAAACAAACAGTATTACTTATTTAACCGAAATAATTAATAGATGCGATTAGTGTTTATTAATATAATTTTGAAATTTCAAATTGCAAAAAAATTAACTCTTTAGTTCCTAAATAAATTGTATATTAATATTTATGGTCTACTGGCTTTGTTCCCGCGTTAATAATATCCTATTTATCTTTATATTTATTAGTAAATATATCTCTTCTAATATAATATAAATCTTTCTGATCTTATCTCCCCTCAAAATGAAAAAACAGAATTTGTATATTAGAGATTCTTTTTTTATAAATGTTAGTAAAATATTTCTTTAATAAACTTTTTAAATTGGATAAAATGAAGACGATCAAACTATAGAGTAACATGTGAAAATCATCCCTTCTTTAATATCGCTCTCTAGTCCAGACTTAGAAACGTATATGAGAAAGTATGTGCAATGGTATTGCACCACTAGTTTATACACAATATTGTAGTAGATGCGTGCAGTGTGAATAAACTCACCGCTTGGGCAAATTGTTTAGGAAATTATATTTACCCATCGTAAATTGACAGGTCTTTTTAGACCCCCCCATGATTCAACTGGTTTAGGACCCATCTGTAACATGCATCATGTAAGTGGAAGACATCCAGAATTCCTGACGTGTTGACGTGACCTCCCATGTCGATACTCGTAAAATATTCCCATAGCGTTGACACATGATGAAAAATATTAAGCGCTATAAAATGAATATAGCTTTTCGCAAAAACTACTCGTTTGATGTCACGATTTAAATATTTTAGTTTCAACGACGAGATTATTAAAAATTGTTAGAACTACCAGTGGACGAATATGACTACGATTTCCGTTTTTGAATGACATAGCTTTCTGCTTATCGCGTGTAATACGGAAAAAAGAAGAAGAAAACAGTTTGTAAATCATTATTTAATAGTCATTATGCTTCCTATTTCAGTTTTTGATATAAGAAAGCATGATATTAAGAAAAAGAGACATTTAATTGAAAATTTTCTTATTTTTTGTGTAAATGGGGGAATTCTCATTAATTTCAGTATTTGCAAATATTTTCTTAAATTTTCACCCACAACTGTAATCTTGATAAAATGAGGGAACCATGACAGATCTGTTACTGGAATTGTTTTTTTACAGTGGGATAAACCTTGTTTTTAAATTGGGATATAGTCATTTAGACGTGAACTGGCTCTGGCTTTTACCGCAGGGGTGCTGTTCTCCGCACTACCCGACTATGTCCGTACGCCACATCCATCTTACTTGGGACTTATGAGTTGATGTTACAACATGAATGTTGACATATAGTTACAACATGAATGGAAACAGGATCTAAGTTAAACATAAGGAGCGACCTGTAAGCTTAATTTTTGCATGGGGATATGTTGGAGACTCACCGAAACAGGCTAGGTAAATGTTTACGGACTTACGGAGTCGAGACGGGTAGTACAGAGGACGGGGGTTGGAGTGGTGTTGGAACGATAGTCATGATATTGTAATTTTTGGATGATTCTCTAAGATGCCTTACAACTCTGATCTGAATTATTTCGGGGAATATTCATGAAATGTAAAAACAAGTATTTGTATGTTACGCAAAAGAGTTTTGAATTATGTATATTTTTACGTTTTTGGACAATGTGAGTTTAATCCCTCATTATGTTGCATTGATGTCAATTCTAAAATCTCTTCTCTAATGGTCGATTTGATTCTGAATTCTACATAGAATATTTGCATGCGATAGCTTTATTGGGACGCTCCGTACCAAACAATTTTTGCTTACTTCGCCCAATGTTAAGAATTAATGTCGATGTCGACATAACACGCCTATGTTTGATCGATTATCGATCCTCGCTCAGGTTTTGTGCTTTCCAAGCGTTTCCCGCAAACTCACTCCGCAGGTCCGATTTCAATAAGAACTTACAGGCGAAAGAAGTGAGCTTTCCGTTCACTTTCACTTCTGAACTTTTCGACTTCTTTCCGCCTGAAAAGTCACCACATAGACGAGTGGGATGTGGGAGGATAGGCGAAGCAAAGAGAGTCGGCGTTTATGCACGGCGATGGGAGTGTGGGAGAATGTGTCGCATTGCCGAAGTTCCATTCACCTTCCTGTCGAAACTGCTATTGATTTTTTTTCTTGGTATTGTGACGCATGATGGTTTGGGACACTCATGTGTCGGGGAGATGTTTTATTCCGAGATGTCTCTTTCAGAATTTCGTGCTAATAACCTCTTCATTAAATGAGACTTCAATGCTTTCCTTATAGCATATGGAGACATGTGACTTGATATATTCCCAAGTGATAACGTAGGACATTTTCACACTTTTTTTTTTTTTGAGAAATTTGAAAAAAAAATTGTCGACTGGGTGATGAGGAGTAATGATTGGAAGTTGGAATTATACGTGGAAGGCTTGGTGGTCAGTGTAGGTGATTTCGCATCACAGGATATGAAGTTAAACTCTGTATATCGCTTCATTCTGATTTACATCAGGTGGGTATTATGATAGAGCACACGACCGTAACAACTTACCCGAATCAAATTAAATAAATAATTAATAACTTACGACCTTTTATGGACGAATAATATTTGTTATTTTCTGTGAAGAGCTCACTATTATTATTAATATTATTCGTCCATAAAAGGTCGTAAGTTATTAATTATTTATTTAGCGAGATTATATAATTCAAGTTTACAGTAGTAAAATTTACCCGAACAAATTTCACATTTTAATAATTGGCTGTATAAAAAAGAGAAAAAAATGAAGATGTATATTTTTCTTTGTACTGTGCAGTGATCTATTTTACTGCGCGCTATTACATCGATAGAGTCTAGTTGTTTCTTTTGTGTTGACATATTTCACTGTGCAATGAATCGGGACGGTGTCTCATAGTGAAGGCGCCACCACTTATCCTCAACTCGGCTAACTCACATGTGGCTGTCAGTACGGCGTTTATCTCCGCCGTTGTAGAACCTACGATTAGATATCAGGAGAGTGAGCTCAGCGCTCTGCTACCTCACTCAACCTTCTGTCGAGGTTTCTCTTTCTGCTGGTGCAAGGGAAAAGCTGTTACAGTTTGTACCGAAGGTATATAGGCAGTGTATGTATGAGAGTTGTTTCGCGACGGTGACATTTGGTTATTGAGGTTCCTAGTGTTCGTTTTCAAGCACAATAATTTATATTTTCAGCATCGTTTACATTTTGCCCCACCCGCCATTCACTATTTCTCATGTCTTTGTTCTTCACACAACATTATTGTATTTTGCAGATTTTTCATTTACGTATACAATGAATTAGCGAAGACCGATCGCAGAACTAGTTCAGGGAACTAATTCCGAATTCTTTATTGCCTACAATCATCATAAAGTATTCATACCGGCGAATAGCTGGGTATTATTTTCTCTTTTCCTTGTTGATGATTATGAAATAACTATGACATTATTATTCTTATGGTAATGCTATGCTGGTATTACCCCAAATTTTTATCATTGGGAAGCACTATTCCGCAGCATGGTTTAAGGACTTATTTTTGCTATTGAGAATGAGCATTTTTCTGAAGAAAAACTCATTCCATGCTCTGTGAACTATAATGAAGGTATCATTGTGCTTTGTTTTATTTTATTAAAAATTTTTACTTCCAATCTATTGATAACAAACTCTATAATGTAGGATGCGGGAGAGGTGCGAGGATGGGATGTTCATATACGAAAGAATGATATAATCTATTGATATGGAGCTGACCTGACACCCACTACGTATATGATTGATTATTATGAAACTATTTTTCTTTTTAAGTAACTAGTTTCTCATATACTGTCATTCCTATTTTAAATTGAATGTTGACCGCGACCAAAAGATTTTTGTGGGGCGAACAATTTTTGTAGAAATTTACCGATTTCTCACTTCTACTTGATAATTATTTTATGTGGACCACTCGTCATGCGCAGGTGCTCTGGCTAAGGAATTAGATTCGTGCATATGTTCTTTGAAAGTCTGGAGTTTTCCAGTCCATTTTCCCAATCTGATACATGTAAGGTGATAAGAGATAATGGCTGTAATAAGGTACTTTTGAAGTTTGATATTTGTAATTTATCAGTGGCGCACTCGATCAACGGAGGTAGCGTATTATCTGAGTTACATCTACATTCACTGGAATATTCTCGTATTCACGTGTTTTTAGAGCCTGCTTAATTATTTTGTAAGTGGAACTCAAGCGTTGTGATTATTCTCATGTACTATCATATTCGAATTTAAATATTTGATGAATCTGGTAAGTAGTCTGAACTTTTATTAACGCTCTGTGAACAATCACATGAAGATGACAAAAAGCAGCTGCCGAAACGTCATGTTAGTAAAAATTCAGTCTACTAACAAGATCGTTCAAAATATTTAATTGTGTCTCTAGTGTCTTTTAACGTTCAAAATTAACTTTGTTTACGTAAAAGAAACTGCATTTAATGCGTAATTATTACCTGCATTTCTTTGGTAATTAATCATTTCAGATAAGTTTGTAAACAGCACGTGTCCTAGTTTATATTCAGAGGTAGCAGCTATCCACCTTCGTCAGATCTCGGTTAATCAGATTCCGTATTCTTTGCTTCATCGCATTCTCTAATTGCCGAGTTCGCCACAAATAACAAACACCGTCGCTGCCCATGGATCTGTGACTTCGTGCGACTGAACAGCAATATCCTTCGCTGAAGGCTGTGCTCGGAGACACAAGTGAATACGTCGTTCTCCGGAGCCAACCGAGTGAAGCGATGCGGCGCCGTCTCTCGGACGCAGCCTGGCACGCCTCTGTTACGAAGAGCAGCCAATCGATGCTTAACTGTAGGATGCGGGAGAGGTGCGAGGATGGGATGTTCATATACGAAAGAATGACTGGAGCATGTGGACTTACTACGATACGAAACGGCGAACGGAGAAGGTTTGATGGACTAAGCCAGGGAAGCGGGAACGTGAAAATAAGTATGAGAAAGTTCAAACGCGGTGACGAAAGAGATAAGCGACTAGTGGAGTTAAAGCACGAGTAAGTGAAATGAATGGAGGAAATGAGCTTCTCATGAAGTTGAAACGAAAGAATAATTTATCGACTACGTACCATCACGTGGAGGGTAATGCTGGAGAGGTGATAGGATTTGAAGGAGTCGAGATGAAGTTCGATAGAACGAGGATGTTGGAACAAAGCCAATTGCGCAATGAATTGCGGACTGTGTCCCTTTGGATCGCCTCTCCGCGTGTAGCTTCGAAAGATTTCACTGCGTTTGTTCATTCTTGCTCGGTAAATTTGTTTCGAACGATCCCAAAATATCGTTTTACGTATTGTGAATAAAATTAGAATACTCTGGAATAGAACCATGTTTAATTTTGTCGCCATGCATTCAAAATAGCATTCTGTAGATCTGTTTTCGTGCGACCAATGCTTTTATCCTGAGATATTTCTGAAGTCTGCTCGCACGTGTGCGTTTGTGAGACATTTATGATGTAATATTGCGTCATGAGAAACATCTGCTTCTATTGATTATTCAATGTAATTTCACAGTGAGTTGTCTTGAAAAATAATGTTACACATTCCATCGTAAAATTTAGTGTGGGAATACTTCCCTGATAAATATAACTGTACTTGCGTTTATATAATAAAGTTAAAAACGAGTGAGTAAAATGGATCAATTATTTGATGATTAAGATGTATTTACATTCCTCTTTTATTAAATGAAAGTATGTCATCATTTTAAACAAAGAGTGATTCACTATGAGTTTTATTGAGCGAAACCACTATATAGGCACCGCTTGAAAAAGAATCTGTACAAAACACTTTATTACAGTAATTGTACTTATATTTGTTTTGTGGTTCGATGACTAAGTGAGAGAAATATGTTTCCCAGTGAGAAATGTTCAAAATCTTAATCTTCTACAAAGGTTTTGAGAAAAAAAATAGCGGTTAGAAGATTACATTTTCAGCATTTTAAATGTATTCTAATTCCCAATAGTAATTTTATAATATCGGTAATAATTCATGGGAGTTGTGGGATACGTACTATTAAGTAACAGAACTGGATTCCAATAAACTAAAATTCCAAAGAAAGAATTAATAAAATTACCGTCGGCGCCGTATATAAATAAATTTATAAGTTCATAAGCATCAATTTTTGGATGATTTTTAAGAAGAGTGTGTTCTCACCAGAATACCAATTATTTCAAAATATATAAGACATGACGGAAAGAAATGAAGAAAATAGAAGGAAAACTTACACCGCTCAGCAACTATTCACGATTTGGGTCTTGGGCGGTCCGAAATTTAAAGGGATCGTGTCTATATGTGTGACATGTTTACCTTTTACAACAGTTCATTTCAATCATGTGCAAATGTATACGGTAAATCTTGTTTATTAGTGTATAGTAATATTTTTGAATGTATATGACTTTTTACCTATTTCAGTATTTAACTGTTTTTTTTTTTCTTTAATTTTCAAGAACGATCGTCCTATGAGATAAAATTAAACTACTGTGCTGTACTTGAATTTTCGTGTATATTTAACAACAATTACTTTTCTGATTAATCGCAGAAGAATGAGAATAGGAAGTCGAAAACTTCGACACATGAGAGCAACTGCACACATAAAACGTACATAACTTCCGTAATTGGAATGTTTAATAGAAATTAATGTAGTAGCTATTATTTATATGCAGAGCGGATAGTGACTCCAAAGATACGAACAAAAGTTCATATATTCACTGGTATTCGTATATCAATAACATATTGACTTCTCTAATTTACTGGTTTCTGAAGTTAACCTTGAACTAGAAAATACCAGAGTGATCGTCGAAGGCATCGTGATAGGTATTAAGCGAGACGATAGACTTACGTGTGTGTTCCGGATCAACCATTAGAGGAGAGTTGACTTCGACGTCAGCTAGTGGGGCCCACGTCAGTTCTGAGGACGCGATGGCGCAGCAGTCTGGTGCTCGTGTCCTCCAGCGAGGTATTGGGTTTCTGTGGAGCTTTCCGAGCATACATGTTGCTCCTCATTCCGTCGGTGATGGCGTTGCATCACAAACGACCTCTCATCACTTCCTCTCCTCCAATTCGGCCTTGGCTCGCGAGGGGACTCTGGAGATGTGTGAATCCAAGCGCCATCAAAATATGAATGACATTTTTAAATTTATTTAGTTTCACTGATGCTCCGGGATAGTTTATTCCCTACATAATTCAAGAAACTAATGAACACATATGCGTAGTATCAAAAAATTATCTCACCTGTGAATTGGTTTTGATTTTTGTTTCTCAACTAAAAATTGGTTTTGATGTTGAATGATGTATTTCAGTGGTTAATTCACCACATACATGACATTCATAGGTAATTGATCATTACTCTGGTGAACATGATAAAAATGACTTTCCTATTAGGAAAGTATTTGCCCACTAATGTTCCTAATCCGCTCGTTCTTTTGGTGCATTTACTGGGCAGTCGATTCAAACATCGCAGGTTACTTACTCCCCTTCCCGTTGTTTACTGCCTTTCTAACACTCACCTTGGAAAAGGTTAAGGAGGCTTATTACAATCTCCCGGAATTTAGTGCCAGATTAGTTACAGAAGATTTATAAAGATAAATTAAGTATTAAGGCAAAATTATTAATAGATTTCACATTATTCTACTTAAGCCAAATATATTAAGTTATTTTGTTTTTATTTATCTAACGTACGTACAGAAAAATAACTACTTCTATTTCCCGTCCTTTATTGTAAGTCCTGCCCTTTTGTGCTAGAGCAAATGAATCATGTAAATTATGAGCTTACATGAAACTTCATTAGAAATTTAACTTACTTCCAAAGTGGTTCTTACCTGGTTCCAAAGTGGTTACCTGGACCTTTTAACAAAGACATTCTCGTTTGTTTCTAAAGATAGAAGTGTGAAAAATGTCGTTTATACCATTTCAATTAATATTTACGAAGAATAAATTGAAAATAAATTTCTTATTCTGTACGCGATAGTAATTTTCCTTTTAATGTACTGTAATTTTTGTATTTGTATAAAATCTATTTTTAAAAAAATATATGCCGGAGAATAAAGTAAAATGTGTCGTTTTCATTTCAACATTTTTCTAAAAAAATGTCCAAATACATATTTAATTGTTAACCTTAATTGCATTGCATAGTATCATATCGTGAGGAAACTATGAACGAACCAAAATTGATGATTCCTTACGCTATTATTAATAGTGTCGATGACATTGACTAATGTTACATTAGTTATGATTTTGGTTTTGCCGTGTAAGAGAATATATTTAGCGGAAAATGTGGTTACAGCCAATTACCATGAGAGGAAATGAGTCGACTAACAAGACAACTGCATAGTGCAAGCGGCAAAGCACAAAAACTCTCCTCCGGAAATTCGTCTCATGGCGCATTGCAGTGGTGAAAATTGCGAAGTGTTATCGATGAAGGATTATGATGAAGGTTATCCGTTTATTCGAAACAAAGATAACTCGCTTCATATGCATTAATGCAGATAAGTCATCCGTGTGCGACCATCAGATATATGGCTCTCGTTAATCTCAGTTTCGTACTTTTTTTTTGTTTCGCGTATTCTTTTTCATCATTTCGACTGAGTGATTCACTGCTACAATCGTGTCCCTTTTGGCACCACGACCATCACTTACACCTAATGCATATTTTTGAGATTTTCTTTTCTTTTCTTTTACTCGTCACAAAACAAACAATTCTATGCTATGTGTATTGTTTATTAATTATTTACTCTCGTAAAACCTCATATTCTGCTTCACTGTTATATCCTTTCATTCTTTTTATTCCGGTGTATTCTATCTAAAGCGCACGTTTTGACGTTTGGTGAATGTATTGCTTGTCTGTGGAGTCTCAATAAAACTGTGTTCACCGGGAAAAAATGTGTGAAAAATTTAGTACTACGATTCTTGAATATTGTAATAAGTTGGATTTTGGAAGTTGCATGTAATATTTGAGGCAAGGTGGAACGATCTTCCTGCTAAAACGTCTTTCAGTATTTCGAAGCAATTTAGAATTTTTTTAAAACAAATGCATTATTTTTATTTAACATCTTAGCAATTGATAACAATATTTTCTTCGTATATTTTTCAAGCTGTCATAATAGTTTGGGTCTTACAGACTAGTCAAATAATTAAATTCAAAAAAATTTTTTTTTCTTTTATCTATATACTGTTTTTTGTTACGTAAGACTTGTCGCGATCTTATGGTTGATACATCAGTATTACCATGCATACGTATTGAACGGAGTGAATAAATGGGGAAAATAGCATTTTATTGAGATTAAGAAAATAAAATACCTTAAGTCTCTTGTGTTTATAAAATCCCGTTTTACATATCTGGGAATTGGAGTAAAAGATATCTCTGGGTAATTTGTCAACACAGATCACCAAGTATCTATACGAATTCACTCCGGGGTTCTAATTCTTAACATATTCCCTTCATATTCCTCTTCTTCACGTTACTCCTGTCATGCATCTCGTATTATTTCAATTTTGTTTCTAAATTCTTCAAAAATTCTAAATTTTTCCTCGATATCAATTAATTTTATTTTGTCACAAATATTGGTCATATCATGCTCATCTTACTTTCCCAAAGTCCAAACCGTAGTGGAACAACGGAATCCTTATCTCTCTTTCTCTCAAAGTTCCGTCGAGCCAAGACACGCTGCTGCTGCCGTGCCTGTCAGGAAGATGGAACGGAGACGCAGCCACGCGACCCAGCGGGTGCTGGAGTAATTTCCCATATTGGCTGCAGGAGGTGGTGGTTGGGCGCGGTCGGGGCTGCGTTCCGCGCGCGGCATTGCTGTGTGCCACGGAGACATCGTCTTTTGTCGGGAACACCTCTGCCACCTGGAAGCAAAGTGTGGGCTGGTAGAATTACAGGGATGGAGAGTGAGTAGTTTCATCTTCATGTGGGCGTAATCATACTTCGTGAATAATGGAAGCATTTGTAAATTGAACTCATCTCTCAAGATACCCTTCGGTTTCGGAGGACTCAGGAAACAAAACAAATCGATTTTGTTTAATCATTATTATGTTCTATAATTTATATGTAATAAAATATAATTACGACTGTTCAAATCCTTATAATAATAACGAATCTTACTTATTGGCTATATTTATATGCTCAGAAAAAATACACCTTTAAAAATGTTCTTCACATTCAATGTTCTTGCATCGTCTATTAATGCAATTACATTTTTCCATAATCGAATTATTCAAAAAAAATTTCGAAGATAGTGCTTCATTGAGTGGAGTTTTGTTGTAGTTGAATCTTAGTGGCTGGAAAACGGAGTATCCAAAAAGTGTATCACATTACTATTGCTACTCTTCATGTATTCAAGTTGTAAATACTCGAATTTCAAAAGGAATTAATTCTTAAAATGATTCAAGCTATCCAACGTAATTTCATGCATGAATGGTTCTAAATATCAGATTTCTTTATATATTAATTACTGTTTCTCGTTACTTCTTGTTTTGTATCTGGACATTAGTATAGGTGAATTAAATAGGAATCTTTATGAATTGTATTATATGATTTTCTTTTTATTATTTCCACTTATAAAATATAACTTGATATAGTGTTCAACGCTGTTAAAATTTAAGACATAAACCAAATGATAATGGTGTCATTTTACTGTAACTGAACTTTTGGATTTTTTTTCGAAGCTCGTTAACTTGTTTGATCGGATCATTTTACTGATTTTATTTACAATTATAATATCAAATGTGTAGTATATAAAAGTTAATTAGTTATGGACATCTTATAGACGTGAACTATGTTTGACCAAAGAACTTGAATATGGACCACTACTTTAGCCATGTCATGAAATGCATCAAAATTGTCGGTCGTAAGTGACAAAAATTCTCGTATTCCCAGTAAATAATGGTGGAAAATTGTCGAAATTTTATATTTCTGTGGAGAGAAAGACGTATCGCTCAACGGGAGACAACTCTTTCTGAAGAACCTCATGACTGACTGCCTTGGAGCATGGAAGTTCCCGGAGGTCTCGCCAGCTGGCGCATATTGCGTCGCAACAGCACCGACTGCCGCCGTCGTCGTCTCCGTCTCGTTGTCGATCGAGCGCCGCCGGAGAGGACCAGGAGGGAAAAGGGAAGACGGGAGACGGTTGGCAGGGTGGCGAGGCGTGCGTAATCGTATCATCTCCGCGATAGTACCCCTGCCGCGCTGGGATGAACTGATGGCAGTGGAGGAGGAGGAAGAGGATGAGCGGGGTTCGAAGGCGGGGGTTCTCGTCGTTCACCTCGTCCTTTGGCGCGAGACGATGAGAGAAAGCGAGCTGGATAGGATGCTGAGGAGAAGAGGACGATCTGGAATTGATAGCGTTTGTGGTGGAGATCTACCGGGGATTGCGAAGTCATGGACAACGCCAGTTGATTGGAGATGAAGGTAGGGATGAGTTAATGAGATTTAGGGCGTAGGCGGGAAGTGGCCAGGAAAGCTCGGGAGGTGTGCTGCGAGGAGGGTTACGGTGAAGGAAGTTGTGGAAATCGCGCCAGGATGCGGTTTCCGAGGTTTGAGAGGGATGACCTAGTGAGACCATACCATGCGCGAAGTTCTGGGAACAACGTCGCATTAAGGACGAGCACGAGAGACGTGATAAGTTTCGTACACCATTAAAGTAGAAGTATCAGTGATGCTGTTGAGATACGTAATATATAATACGTTTTGGTTATGAAGGATGTTAAGAACGTGTATCGAGTATATGGAAAAGGAGGCCCTAGAATCGCGTAGGTATGAATAAGGTCGTTCGCCTGATAGTATATTAATTAGCCCGATGTATTAGTTTAAGAATTCTGCTTATGCACATAGTGAAATACGTGAAGAGATTTTTAAAAGAAAAGAAAAAAGAAAACAGCGAAACTAATTAGTTTAAGAAGTGAACCAAAACATGCAGCGTTAGCAGAAACCTCTAAAGAATTTTAATATGCCACCTCGTGTATCTCTTGCCTGTTGGTATTTCACTCTCACTTTCTATGAGTGGAGAGGAAAACCTCTCGCTCATTAAGAAGCCTTCTCGGTCGTCATTACTCAGCCATTAAAAATGCATGTCCGAATAGGGAGAGATCATGTCATTTGCCTCCTTGATCATGTCTAGGTCACTCATCTTTTTTTAAACGTTCTCAAGTCGAGAATTGTCCCCGAACTTCGATGAACAAGATCCAGAACAGTTAGTCCGTGTTCAGTCATACTGGAAGTTATTTAAAAAATAGAATAAATAATTACTGGCTTACGAAATGATACTAATAAAAGAGAAAGAGTACTAGTAGAAAATCACAAAATCCACGGAAGCAAGAAGATGCGTGTTTTTAGCAGGAAATAAGAGGGCATGGTGATTTCTGGTGATACTTGAAATATCATAGATGTTGTTACTCTGTAGAAGAGGAACTATGGGGAGGTGGTTACCACGAGGGTACTATCAGGAGGTGCAATTACTCGAAGTGAGGTTTCCAAAACGAATGAATATTTATTTGTTTCTGTCGTAACGACTTTTTGTTTCGCCACGATGATCAAGTCTTATTTCAGAAAGACTTTGTGTGTTTAACAAGTTATTGAAAAAAGTCATCCTGTAAGTCTACACGTCATCTTTGAAGTGACAAAATGTGTACGATAGTTTGTCACTTATTTGGATTCATCCCGTGAATCAGTATCGTGACTTCTTATCTGATCTGGAACTACTGACTGCGAATTGCGATGTATATCTCCACGTGGCCTGGATCTCTTATGAAAGCTTGCTGCGTCTCTCGAATTATATCTTTAAATGTTGGTTTGGTCATGTACGCTAAGAGAGGACGAGTGGGAGTGAGTGAGTGAGTGAAAGAGAAGGAAAGAAAAAGAGACAGAGAGAGAGAGACAGAAGGAGAGAGAGATCTATTTCTGTTGTTATAATTATAAATGGGTTAATCGTACATAATTCCATATAAAAGGCATGAATGGTATTCAAAATGAGTCCTTGACGTATTCATCTTGCATAAAAGGTCATGCAAAGATATCACTCATGGAAACAAATAGTTTCTCTCTGCATACCAGCGAATATCGATCATTTAAGTACTAAAATAACTTTATTGTTGCAAGATGTCCTATACATTCTGTGGGCATATATGGTGAAAACATTTTTGTAGATATATATTATGTATAGTGAACGCAACTTTTTTAATACTTCACAATGACGTTTGCGGTAGACTGAGGAAGATAATACTCCATATGAAAATTTCATTTATTTAACAGAAATGCTAGACGGGACGATTATTTCTAATGTACAATCCTGTGTCGTCATTATCGTTCCGCACACCTACTTTAAAATTCGGTTTGTATTGGAATCTCATATTGTGTGAATTATTAAAGTAGTATTCATTTTTAGAAATATATATGTTTTAAAAATACATTGATGTAATAATGTAAAAACAACAAATAATTTTAAGATAATAAATTTAATAATAAATTTATTGTCAAAAAACAGTTCAAACTGCCTATGACCACGTGGAGGACAATAAACTAATTTACTCTCCGGAAGCAAGCAAGGGACCATCCCATCAATTCCGATCAAGGGCCCTAAGGCAGAGGTGGATTCAAAAATTTCAGCAAAAGTTCCTAGATAAGATAAAAAGTTAGCTGCAAGTTAAAATACGAATAGAATGTCAATTTGTTTGTAATTTTCCGCAAAAAAAATACATGTACAAGTTATTATCGAACTATCGATTATTCTGAGTATAGTGTTTAAAAATCATAAGAGTTGAAAAAACACTAAATTCACGATTTATTGTTGCAATAAACACGCCCCTAGACAAACCTAGAG
>NNCF01126833.1:738255-757825 GCA_002313205.1 Laupala kohalensis | reverse complement strand
GTTGAGTACACATAAAACTAAATTAATATGAGCCATACGGCAACACAATCATGCAAGAAAATAGTCTTTGAAATTGTTATAAGTTATTTAAAAAATGCTACAGCAATGGCGTGATAAAGTACTAGACGGATTTAACTTTTATTAAAATCAATAAATTCTTTTACAGTGTAGAAGCACTGGTGCAGGAGGTAGTTTTTAACCGCGGATTTGAAGAGATTCAATTTCATAATATCTTTTATATTATTGGGCAGGGAATTATATAGAACGATTCCCGAATGATGCGGTCCTTTTTGGCAAAGAGTGGTTGACACTCTAGGCCAATGAATATTATAACTATTACTTCAGTAATTCGGTCTTAACAAACTCGACCGTTTCATAAATATAAATGCAGGGAAATGTTAAGATATTTCATTCCTTGAATAAAGGTTTACAAGAGTTTCGGGGGTGAGATTTACAAATTATCCGAACTATCCTCTTCTGAATTCTGAAAGTTTGAATACTCTGACCGGAATTACCCCACAAGGTAATGCCGTAACGTAAATGGGAGTAAACGTTTGCAAAATAAACGCAACGGGAAATAGGTGGACTAACTGCGTTAACTAAGATTCGGGATGCGTAACACAATTTGCTTCATTGGGAATTAAGATTGTCAACGTGACAATTTCATTTGAGGTTGTCTTGAATATGGAGACCTAAGAATTTTGTATTCGTAACAGTTTTTAATTGTGTTCCGTTTAAAGAAAGAAAAACATGGGGTCAATATTTTGTATTACTATTGTGAAATGACATAGACACTGTTTTGTCAGTATTTTGAATGAGACGATTTGCATGGAACCTAGTCGAAAGGTTAGACAAAACTTTTTGAGCATTGGCGTGTTTACATAGTACATTAGTGTCATCAGCAAAAAGAATCATTTTGCAATCTGATGTGGATGATGACATGTTGACATACAATAAGAAGAGTATAGGGCCGAGAATTGATCCATGGGGTACTCCCCAAGTAAGTGGCTTTGTTTCTGAAAGACAACGCTCTAGTATTTTATTTTTAGTATAGGATATTTCGACCTGTTGATATCTATCTTTTGAATAAGAAGATAGCCATTGATGTGGAAGTCCACGAATGCCTAAAGAATGCAATTTGGTAAGGAGAATTCCGTGATCGATGACATCGAATGCTTTGGATAAGTCAAGAAAAACACCCTGAGGATTTTCTCCACTGTCTAGAGATGTGGTAACATCGTTTAAGAAGGAAAATATGGCGCTTGTAGTGGAAAAGGATTTCCTAAAACCGTGTTGATCGTCAGAGAGAATGTTATATTTTGATAAAAAATCTAGAAGACGCTTATAGAACAATTTTTCTAGGATTTTTGAGAAAGTGGGTAGTAGAGATATTGGTCGGTAATTTCCAATATTAAGTTTGTTTCCTTTCTTGTGTAAAGGTTTCACTTTAGCTCTCTTAAATATATTGGGAAACACCCCTTCCGATAAAGAACTATTAAAAATATTTACGAGTGGATTTAATATAGCGTGGGACGAAGATTTAACAATAAACTCAGGTATATCATCTATGCCTCGTGAAAATTTGTTTTTTAAGGAGCTGATGATTCCCATGACTTCACTGGCGTTAGTTTCGGAAGTGAACATAGAATTGGGTATGTGGGTGGTAATAATTGGAGGACATTGATTTGGATATATTGAGTTCGTTATTTTACCAACTTCTGAGAAGTGAGAATTAAACAAACTTGCGATGTCCTGAGGATTTGACACGATCTTGCCATCGTTTAGTAAAGAAACATTTTCTTCGCGATTTTCAGAAGTTGACGTGTAATTGTTAACAATATTCCACATGGCTTTCATCCGGTTGTTCGATTTTAGTATATGCCTGTCGTTTTCCATAACTTTAGCTGCATAGACTACTTTTCGGAGAATAGTCTTATATTTACGAAAATAATTATGGAATTCGGGTGGCTGGTTATAGCGTTTTGAAAGATAATATAAACGGCGTTTGTTTTTTGAAGAAATTCTTATCCCTAGGGTGATCCATCTATTGTATTTTTTTGTGTTAATTAACTTGCGTTTTATGGGAAAACTAGAGTTGTAATGTTTTAGGAATGTTGAGATAAATACATTGAATTTGTCGTCGGTGTTTTGGCAATTGTAAACATCTTTCCATGTTTCTTCACGCAAATAATTTACGAATATGGATTTATTTATGTCATTAAACTCTCTTGTAAATTTGTAAAGGATTTTAAGCGGTTTTAGTGTATTATTAATAGTCAATACTTGAGCAAGGTGATCACTGTATCCGGCGATAAACACTTCAGAGAGATACGAGATTCCATTGTTGACTATAATTTGATCTAGCAATGTTTGAGATGAGCCGGAGAGGCGAGTGGGGTCATTTATCGTAGTAATAAGGTTGAAGGAGTCGATAAGATTCTTGAATCGATTAACTGGTGAATGTGCAGAGTCGGATGTACTCAAGAAATCGATATTGAAATCACCACATATAACGATAGATTTAGTAGATTTATGTGCGATATGTTCTAAAACATTTTCGAAGTTCCGAAAAAATATGTCAAGATCTGATTGAGGAGGTCTATAAATACACAAAACAACAATACCGGTGTCGGTCAGTTCAACTGCAGAAATTTCGAACACACTATCTACGCAGAAGTTCTCGTAGCCTGTCAGTGGAGAAGATAAAATATCATTACGAACGTAGATACACGTACCTCCGTGGGGATTTTTGCCTTTAAAATTTTGCCGACAGTAAGAACTTGCTAAATAATAATTAGAAATAGCAGTATCGTTGATGTTGTTAGTTGAAAGCCAATGCTCTGTGAGGCATAGCAAATCGAATCGATTTTCGTGTACCAGAATTTCAATGTCTGTCAATTTGTTTGAAAGGGATTGGACATTATGATGAAATATAATTATTTTATTTTCGCAAAGAGTTTGTGACTCACGAGAAATGGAATCGACGTTAGATTGTGGAGAGGAATTTGAAATTGGTACAGCTTCTAGTTCCGGATGAAGCTCGCACACTGCACCTGAACGCGATTGTCACCTTCGAGTACCACATCGTACTCCTGAGCGCAAGTTGTAACTGTGTATGGGGGCGGCAGGAGGAATAGATGAGGACGTGCGAGATGAGGAAGCAGTAGGTGAAAGAACGGGGAAAGGAGAAGAAATGGGTGTCGAGATAGGAAGAGGAGATGGTGATGAGGTAGGAGCAGAAGGAAGAGATTAGGTAGGAGGAGGAACATTTGATAGTAGTATTTCAATATTTTGTATTATTTGTATTGTAAAATGTGGCTAACTATTTTTCTTATTTTAGGGGGGCGCAGAAGTGATAAATCCTTCTCTGTCTTAGGACCCTTGAACGGGATTGATGGGATACTCCCATGTTTGCTTTCGGGGACTAAATTAGTTATCCTCTACGTGATTATACGCAGTTTATAACGATCAATTTTTTAAAATAATCTTCGTGAAAGAAAACGAAGTTCTAACCCGAGTACCTTTAGATCATTACAAACCCAAATGATTTTTAAAATATATTTCGGTGTTCTCTCAATTACGAAATTCATCTTTAAAGTAAAATTGTTGTAAGTGATTAAAATCTTGTCGTCAAATGAGGAGGGTGTGGCCTTGACTTTTCGCGCTTGTGTCTCGGTGACAGTCGCGCGTGCGAGGAGCGAGTCGCGGGCGTCATTTTATTTGGCTTGCGCACGCCTTCGCCTCGTTACCTCTCTCGACCTCGCCACGCACGCGGGTTTTTACTACGTCGCAAAAAACACGTCATCAATCACCGTCGCGAGCTTCGTTTCGGACGAGTTCGGACACTACGTGTCGGGGAAGTTGGACAGTCTCCTTCTACCTCGTTCTGTCGTATACGAATTTGTTTCGTGTCAACAATAACACTTTTAGATTGGCCTTGAAATATACTTATGCTGATGAAAATTCATTTTCAACCTCACTATTATTATATGTAAATAAATAAATAAATAAACAAACTTTATTGTGAAAGAAGCAGTTGCANTATACACATCTAAGGAAAAAAAACAACTAAATTACTCTCCGGAAACAAACAAGGGACCATCCCATCGATTCTAATCAAGACCCCAACGGCAGTGGCGGCTTTAATATTCACAAAAGAAATTATTTAATAAATACTCCTGTTATCCATTCATTATTCCAAATGAATTGTAGATATTGTGTGCAGTAAAAATTCGAGATTAATAATAATAAAAGTGTTAATGACATCCCGCCCATGGAAAATCCGCCATTACCCGAAGGAAAACCTGAGAAAAACCCGATCCAGGATGGCAGATGTAATTTGTATATTCTCATTTTATTGTCTGAACTAATTGATCCCGGCCTCTTTAATTTTACATAAATATATTTATCAAATGGCAGAATTATAACGGGAGGTATGGAACTTCTCAACTTTGTAAGAGTTAATTGTTGTCTGATGCATTAAGTTTGACGCTGTTCTAAGGACGTAACGATTACCTTTCTACAGGAAGTGTCGGAAGTCATTTGTACACAAATTATCCGACGATCTCTCTAGTAGAATTAATTATACTCCGAGTCGAAACGTATAACGGTAAAAGAAACAGTGTTCAAATATATTAAAAGTCAAATGACAAGGAGACTCGGAAAATAGATTTAATTACGGAGCGGGAACGTAGTATCTGATCGATTGCTACGTTAGAAATACGATACTTCTATTGGTTATTCCTTCTGTTAATGAAGAGACAATAAAGGTTAAACCGAGGGAAGAAACGGTCTGCTTATCTTCTTTAAATACCTTCTCTCGACACCCTAATATCCATTGTGTCTCGAGAGAGATCTATTCGCTTTATCAACACTCGTCGACAAGTAGGACTAGCTTCTCGCTTTATGAAGCCAACTGTACGTGTTGTGTTCTATATTGGAAATAGCTCATACGGCAGTAAGTTGGTGATATTGCTTTTGAGAAGATTTTTGCTCGAAATGCTCTTTTCCTTTAGCGTATTTCACGTATTTGGGTCGAAACTCGTTTCCTAAGATTGTGTCGACTTTGGAGAACAATTTGATAGTACATATAATGGACAAGGTTGATATCTTTAAATTGTATCGAAATCCTTTATTATGTTTCCTTACGTGGATCCATTCACCCGAACCCCTATACTTTAATGGAAGAGTGTGTATCAAGCGCATATTCTTTCTTACCTAGT
The DNA here is from genome assembly GCA_002313205.1 of Laupala kohalensis. Classification (NCBI taxonomy): domain Eukaryota; kingdom Metazoa; phylum Arthropoda; class Insecta; order Orthoptera; family Trigonidiidae; genus Laupala; species Laupala kohalensis. Next base: position 752,603 of record NNCF01126833.1, on the reverse strand, counting down.
AAGTGCAACTGTTTACTTGTTCAGAGATGGAAATTAAATATGGTCGAATGTGAGGGATTTTCTTAAGGAACACATATCCTGTACCATTCGCCGAACAATTTAATTTCTTGGACAGAAATACGATAAAAACCGAATTGAAAAAAATATCTGCAGATTTTGTTACTCAATGTTCGTATTTAATTCATTATTCAAATAGCAGGAAGCTACTTTATATATTTCAGGACGAAAGGTGTTCTACATCGAGATAACTGTATTGGTTGATATTCTCAAAGTAATGGGCTTAGATCATATAATATTTACAATTTATCTGATGAAATAGATGCATATTTATATAATTTATTTTAGTAGAATGTTATACGAAAATTCTCATTAATCTTGGTAACATATCCGGTGTAGCTACATCCAGAAAAAAGGAGACAGTACAATCTTCATGCCAAAGCAGTGACAATCTTTACAAAATTTGTTGATAATCCTTCACACTGAGAGAGTTTAATTCCAGCGAGAAATTTAAACTGAATGACAAAAAAACCTAGAAAGAGAACAATATTTTCTATGAGTGATCTCTGTAGTGAAGTGACTACAGATCTGATTCAGTAATCGTAAAATCCGCGATTTGAGCGCCATTACATTTGTTTTTAATATTTTTTTGTCGAGACGTTTGGACGATTTTCCGGGATATCTTGGAAATGTGTCTATTGAAATTTGCCAATCCACCGCCCCGCCCCGATTTTTTTTCTTCCCAAATTTATCAAGATTTCTTGGTAAAGATTCCGTGTAAGTGGGGAATTGTATTTGTCGGTTATCTAGGAAAGAATGGACGTGATTTTCGCGAAAACAATACGTGCATTATGTTTATTTAATTTTTGTACAGATTTGTTGACTGATAATGACAGTATTATACTTATATGTGTCACAATTAAAACCAAAACACTCTTTACAACACACGTACATCTAACACTTTAAGGAAATTGTGGGACTTGGGTTTGAAACATTTTCATATTTTCTCAGGCTGTATTCTTGCCCTACTTTCGACGCGAGTCGCCGTAATGCACTCGTGTGTATTCAAAGAAGCGGACGGGGCTCATGACAATGGACTCAACGTGGAGAAGATGCGTACAACGGACCAATGTGTCTCTCTCGTGCCGATCTCTCTCCCCCCTCCCTCCACGGTCCGCCTCGGGCATGTATTTACGAGAGGAGTGCTCTTTTGTATAGTAACCGTTGTTTTCTTCCATCCCACGCACGCTTCAGTTCTGTTGTTTCTGTTTCGTTTGCGATTATGTTTCTCTCCATTGAACCACTCTTCTATGTTTTTTCTCCTTTGCTTGGTTTACAAACAGGAGGTGTGAAGATAGTGCTTCCGTTTGATACCCGACGGTGACGAACAAAACGGCTGGTAATGGCATCTCTTATCCAGTTTATTCAGATGGAGGTTCCGGATTGAGAAATTCTAAGGGTGTTCATAGGAAGCTCTGAAATTGTGACATAGACCCTTAATGTAGAAATACAAAAAGTCACTTAATCGGGGTAAACCATCCTTTCGAACTCTGCGAATGTCAATTCGTAACGGTGATACTGTAAAATTTCCATATTTGCGTTACCTATAGACGGTGGAAAATATTGTGATTGTTTTGTTTCTCTGTCTTTTCTACGAGGTTTATGTACACCAATGACTTTTATTCATTCATAGAGTTTGCTCCAGCCGTTCGTTTTTTAGTGTATTGGCTGCCGATCGATGCATTTACAATCTCTCTTAATTGCTTGTTTCATATCTGGGCATAGGGACCTGCTCGTGTCATGAGGATAGGAGAGACAATTTGTGGTGAATTAATGTTATTGAATCGTGAAATGGATTATGAACACTCATCCACTTAATGGGTTGTTTCAATACGTTTTGCGTTGATTTTTTTTGTACACCATCAGATTGCGAAGAAATTGCCGACTATTAAAGCTATAGAGCGTGTATTCATTCTACAATGTGCTATTTCGGGTGATATGCATGAATATTTGTGGATGTCATTTTTAATAGGAGCCTTGATTTCTTCAATACAAATTGTCCTTATACGACCCACATGCCTGTGTAATAAACTATCTAATTAACCCGCACACATCATTACCTTTTATAACAAATATAGTAATAAAAACCTGAGATTACCCAAGCAAATGCCGAACAACAGATGACGTTTACAAAACATTTACTGATATTGTTTGTGGCAACTTTAATGGAATCAATTTTATGTTAATAGCAAATGTCTTCCGAACGTCTCTCAATAAATTTCACGGATATTTGCCTACGACAAATACCTCAGGAAGAAGGCCAAACAATCGCAAATTTTAAATTAACATTCTCCTTTCGCTTTTCTTCATTTCCTTCTTTCTTTCCTTCGTCTTCTTTCTTTCCCTCCTTTTCTTTAATTCCTTCTCTTTTCCTTCTTTCAAGAAAATAGATGATTTTTTTTCCCCATCTGATGAATAAAATTCATGGAGAGGATGTGTTTTTCTCACTCCAAAGTGATGGAAAGAACATAACGTTTTGCTGGATTCCCGGACACGTGGGAATCTGAGGAAAAGAGGAAGCAGACGTTTCCGCAAAGACGGCATGCCTCAAGAATCGCGTGGATTTCTCCACGATTCCCAAACGAGATCTCCTAAATTCCATCAAGAAAAGGATTCTGAGTGAATGGAACAATGAGTGGTTAGCTGTTGAAAGGAAAGCTACGACTTATCAAATCCTCTGTTAAGTCATGCAGCAGTTCCTGTAGACCTGCCCGGCGCGACGAGGTCTTGCTGACCCACCTGCGCATAGGACATTGTCCTCTCACTCATCGGTATCTCTTACTACTTGATGATGAACCCTTTTGTGAGGAGTGTAGCTGTTCTCTGACAGTGCGTCACCTACTAACTGATTGCAGAAGATACTCGAGTATACGGAGACAAATTGGTTTGGCTGCAGATTTACCAACAATTCTCGGAAACGAAACGGTTAATGTTAATAAACTATGAGTAGATGTTAATAATTTTATGAGTAGATCGGGGCTCCTCCCACAAGTTCCCGGGAGGATTTTAAATTTGCTTTCTTTTTTCCTTTCCTTTCATACTTCGTTTCTGTAATTAGAAAATATAATCTTTAGAATTTTTCTTTCCTTTTTTACGATATAATTTATTGGACTAGTTTCTTTTCTTTCATCTTTGTATTTAGATATTTGTTGAATTCAGGAGGGTTTTTTAGTGGGTATGGTCGAGATATTCGGCGATTCCCACACACGGGGAGGAGTCACTACGGCTCTTCTCTATGGTGCGAAACTGCATTTTTTCCCATCTGCATGGGCTCTAATGACGTTGTTGACGAGCCCTTAAAGCCCCACAAAAAATGCTATTATTACCGACATAAACAAATTTCTCTTTTTTATAATACCTGGTTTTCATTTAAGCGTACCTAAATATTGTATGTCAGCTTCATTCGTACCATTTTTATTCATGTTAGATTAATAGTAATCATATTGTGACCAGCCTAAAATATATATTTTGAGAAGTTAATGAATAAGTCTCTGGAAGTAGGCTTTATGAAATCCGTATATCAAATGAATATTTGTTCGTAGACGTTCTTAAGACATACTATGGGAAAGATTGTAATCTCACATGTTTTGAAAAGTTTAAAAAAGTGAATAATTTGATTCTATTATGTATATTAGTTATGTTTCTCGAAAATACGATAGATGGTATGAAATACATTACTGTAACACTAACTATGCCTCGAACGACATACACCATCACGGAGCATTAGAAGAGGGGTATGGGAATCGTCTTCGTCTCTGACTAAATATGGTGTCAGGAATGCCATGTGAATGCACGATAACCTTTTAGGACATTTTCAGTTGACTATAGCTTAGACTGACAAAACTTGAGGCCCAACAAGCCCAGTGACAGAGGTTTGATTCTTGCTCAGGGCTCCAAATATTTTAATTATGTTATGAATGTTCTCCAAATATTTGTTTGTATTTCTCCAAATTTCTGTGTTCTCCAAATATTTGTTCAAAATTTTATTTTCGAAATTTTTTACTTGTTGGGAAAGATCGTATTCAAACAATTAACGCAATAATTCCTATGTGTGGTTTCAATTTTACATTCAAAATTCGAAGTGTTTATCATCTCGGGAGGGCCCTTTTGCGTGTTTTTATTATTCTCTTCAGCAACTGTGCAATATGAATGCACATTGATTCCTGGATCTTCTGTCACATTGAACGGTAAGCGTTTTACATGACAACAGATCCTCCACTTGCGTTTTGTTCATCTGATGATATACTCGTACATTATATATGAAAATGGGATAAACACCTTCCCAAATCTCATTTCAATAATGTTCTATCTATTCTTACGTACTGTTACTTTGTTGTGGACGATGTGCATTTGTTTCGAAAATGTTTGTGAAATAACGAAATAAATTCAGTTTGGTAAATTTTAATTTTTATAATTATAGCATTGTAAAAGCTGTAAAGTTGGAGGTGGTAAGCGGCTGTATGAAATATTGTGTTTAGTCAGAAATCTAGATGTCCTTCGACGCACACTGTATCTATGAGCAAAAACGCATGTACGTATAAGTTTGAGGCCCCCAGCGCAGCCAGTACAACAAACATCACCAGTGAATATGACCCGAGTAGTTTCAGCATTCGAGATAGTGTCACAACGCTGATGGTGTTTGGTAGGAAATAACGTTGAATGTTAAGTATTAATATCTGTATTTTACATCAAATTAGTGGGCAAATTTTCTTCTGGAAAATTTTCTTCTGGAAAATACGATCCTGTCGTGTCATACGTACAGTATGGTATTATAACACCAAAATGGAATATAGAATATGACTTTACCCCTCAGTTCAACTTATGGTCTCATTTTAATTGATGAAACTTTTATTAGTTGACAGTTCTTATGCATTTCTTTCGCTTGTAAGTTGACACACTTTATGGCTTCATGGTCCACTTTGTCTGGTCACACTTTTCGAAGACTCAATCGATTAGCCAGAGGTTATCTCACGTGACTGCCGAAGTAGACAAATGCATTTTTCGTCTGCTCTCACAATTTGACGTCTCTGTGTCGTGTGACTCGTGGTTTCAAGGTTTGTTGTCGGTAGTAATCGCTTGCTTCACGCGATGAGGAGAAGGAAGAAAAGAGGGGAATGCATTGAGTAGGAAGGGGATTGGGGGAGGGGGGGGTGGAACGTGACCGTGTAACACGTCGAGATTACTTGGAGTGTTTTTGCCCACATGAATGCTATGAGAAATTCTCTCGTCTTCTCGAACTTCTTTAGGTGCTTTATGAAGACAGTGTTACATCGCGTACAAAGCGTGAAGATACTGGAATAGAAAATGTCATTGCGTGGTTAGAATTTTTAGGTGAAAATTTCACATGAAATAAATATTAAATCAATGGCTTAAATAAAAGCTTGTTCTTAAAAATATTTTTTATTTATTAGTTTATAGTATTAGATTTTATTTATTAACAGTAATTATTAATCTTGCTTGTTCACAACACTAAAAATACTTTTTAAACACTAACTTTTATTTAATATAAATATCGTTAATTTGATATCATAAGTAGGCAACCGCAATGATAAGGTAAGAATTGCGTTCGCTGTTCGTAATGATAAGATAGGGTATTACGAAGAGACGGATTGCATTTGAGGGGCTGCTTCCCGGAAATAATCCACCACGATTTATCTCGGAACAAAATCGTAATTTAAAAAACTTTTTAAAAGTATTTAAATTCTTTGTGAAGCCACGTATAAATGGAATTCAACTTTCACATATTTCTTATAAATGTGAAAATACACTCTAGAGATTATCGAAAAATTACAAGAAAAAAGGGGGAAGGGGATTATGGGATTGCGGAGAAAAGGGGGATAAAGGTCAAAAGAGAGAGAGAGAGAGAGAAAAGGTATTTGAAAATGCATCCTTTCTCATCTACAGGCAAAACGTTATCTTTCCGAAGAACTTTAATTTACTCAAAGAAAAAATGTGCGCACCTAAAAGTTCTGACTAGTCATTTAAACCTGATTTCATTTGAATTAATTTATTAACTGACTCGGGCACGACCAAATGATTTCGGACCCTTGAGTTGATGAAAGTCAGAAGTGACAAAACCGCGTTAGCGACCCATTCAGGCTGGTCAATGAAGTGGAAAACGTTTTTATTTCAGTGAATGATTACTTCCTAATTCCAGATATTTCTCATGAGACGTTTTCCTGGTTATTTAAGTGTTCTTGTGTTTTGCGCTCGCGAGGTATTTTCCCGGTAAATAGCTTGTGTTACTGATTGTGAGTAGGCAAGAAATCTTTTGTCAGTCGTTAGAACATACATCAAATATTAATGTGAAATAAAAACATTTTTCGTGGCACATAGGTATGCTTTTCAAAGAAATTCCTTGCGTAATATTTGCGAGGGAAAAAAAGTATTATCTTGGACAAGTAAATATAAGAGATTTCAGACTTGAATTCATTTCAATTCTTATCAACAAAAAGAATTTCTGCTATGGACATCTGTACGGATGAAACCTTAGTCATTTTGTTCGAGTAATTTTGCGATTTTTTTTTAAATTCAAAAGTTGAAATTCTGCCCATATATTAGGTGTAGTCGAAAATTGTTTCTTCCATAGAAATCAAATTCTCAAACAATAATTGGCACTTTTTTTCGGATGATAGTTTCCCCACTTCGCGTCTTAGTTCATTTTGCTGTTGAAAGCTGGAATTGTGTGTCCAGCGTGCGTTGTAAACAGCCCGACTGCTCGTGCGTGATAGTGTCGCGTGTCCAAGGTGACGCTGCCCACCCTTCGTCCCTCTCTCCGCCTCTCAGTGACACGCCACGGAGCAAAGTGTTACCCATCGACGCATGCAAAGACGCGATCCCTTCGAGGGGGAGGAGGCAGGGTTGAGAACCACCTTTTAAGCGGCCCTCACACGGTCAGTATATATTGTCCACATGGATATTGTCAATCCTTCAATATAAAATGGCTCCTTTTTTTTTTTGTGGGGCTTTANGAGCCCTTAAAACTTGTACAGGTAGGGAAAATGCAGTTACGCACTAGAAAGAGCCAACATGACTCTCCCCGCGTGTGGGACTCGCCGAATGACTCAGCCATACCCACTAAAAACCCTCCTGAATTACAACTCAAAACTCAAATCCCAACATATCACAAGACATTACTTAAAACATTTTAAAAAAAAGAAGAAATAGGAAAATGAAAGATACCCTAGCCCTAATAGCGTCGGGATCGAATAGAACAAGAGGTGACCAAGGGAGGTCAGAAAAGAGAAAGGAAGGAGCATGGCACAAGTAAGTGGAAGTAATGAATGGCTCCTCAAATCGTCAATATTTTCCTTCAATATTTCAGTTTACACAAGTTTCGACTATCAAGAGTCTCGCAAGAGCGTGTGTAATAATTAGGGTGTGATTGGACCGAACAAATAAGAAACCAGAAACCCCTGAAAGAGGGATTATTATGCGTTTTAACCATTAGATTTTAACCAAAATTAATAAATTCAGCTCGGTAATTTCTCTCTTTATATACGAATTCTCAATATGTAGTATAATTAAAAGCCATTTTCTAGTCCTTCCCTTAACGCATCCTTTAAGAAGTCCCCATTTGCGCACGTAATAAATTTCTATAACCTAATATGCTCTTATTCGAGTTGCGAAACGGAAAGCATTGTTCTCTTTTTTTCTTACGGAACTGCTCGGCTTACTGTCTTGCGAAGTACTAAGCTCTGAATATCGTCAATACAATCTTCACACGTTCAATGTTCATTGAAAGAAGCTTCAATATTTTTTCGAATTGACAATACATATTGACATTTATACACGGTGAGGACCGCTTTGTTGCGTGTAGTCGTATTAAGTTTCTTTCTGTGACGGAGATAATAATGGCGTCTTTGGAAAAGTGTCACCCGATGCTGGGAATTATGTTATCTCTCTTATCATTTCAACTTGTTATTTTATATTTATGTATTTTTGATTTGTCTGCTGCAGCGAGCTATTGTGAAAATAAGGAAAACAGGCGTTTCGTATTATCAATCACTTGGTGGTATAGAGATACGGATGAGATGAAATGTGCATCAGTTTTGTTTCAACGAATGTATCTCTCATAATTGTAATAAAACAAATTACATTGTCTTATCTAATCGAAAAGAATTAATAAAAGTTACTTAGGTGCCCTTTAATGTTCCAATTATTATTCTCCTCTTACCTTACCTCTTACTTTGAGGATCTGCTTTATGCATTGAGGAATTTGTCAAAGTAGTATAGTGTTTCAAAATGTACTCATTGTCAATATTTTCGTATTGACTATATAATGCGAATTTTCTGACTAGTGTTTACTTGTGTGTGTGTGTAGGTAATTTGAATTCTATTTCAGTCTTTTAACTGCCACCCAAGCTCTCTCTCTTAATCAACCGTACCTTGACGATTATTAAATCTTATTTCTCCATATAATTCAGATTATGAAATAGGGATTGCTTATGATGGATGAGCTGTTAAGAGCACGGAAGGGGTAGAATTTCATTGGTACATTATTAAATTAAATGTGTCGATGGGAGTTCTGAATTACGCTACGAATTAGCGATGCCAACTTCCGTTAGGGTCAAGAGTATGTTTTTCATCCCAATTTTTCTTCTTTAAACTTACCTTAGGAATCAAATCATTGATTTGCATTATAACATATCTGTATCACTATAACTGTACGTATCACAATATTATCCATATGTACATAAACAGAGAAATCTTGAATTCGAAGCGACTCCATAATTTGACCAGAAGCAGTAGGCGTATAAAATATCGAAGAAAATGTTTCAAGTTATTTATCTCTTAAATTTACATTGAAATTAAAAATCAGCTTAAATTACTAATCCTGTTCTTGAATTTAAGAGTCTTCGGAGGGAAGTATACTGCGTTTCCTCGGACAATATGATAAATATATCTTGATATTTTTTATTGTTCTTGTGTATTATTGTTACGGGGCTATCATATTTTATTTTAAGCTTGCATTTTGACTCTCTCCAGTATCTTGAGTGTTGTCTTTTTCTCCTCGACACATTATTCTTTCATTTTAGTATTTTTATTCCCCGACAATGGAGCTTAGACACAGGAACTATCGCATGCGTTTCGTGAAAACAAATTCTCATCATACATATTTCGCTGATGTTTAATGGTTCGTGAAAACTGTTCGTCTTGAGCATCGTGAGATTACAATGACTAACAATGTAATATTGAATAATAAAACAGAAATGAAACTGTATTATGGCATCGTTGTAAAAAGGATGCACACGAAACACGAATTGTTGACCTTTCTTATACAATGAAGACAATGTTGTTTTATAACTTTTTTTGTATTAACGAGACTATAAAGTTTATATCCCGTTCTTTCGTATCTCGACTTACGTTTTTGGGGCATACATTAACGAAAGAGCGATAATGGTCCAAAGTCTATTCGCTTAAAAGAGGTTATTCGCGCGTCACGATGATTTTATATTTAGGACCAAAGCTTTATACATTTTGCTCACTGTCCCGTGATGTCGTGTGTGAAGTGAAGCAAACAGAACGCGTTCGCTGAACGCCTTGATGTGATAAGTGCTTCGAGCAACTGTCTTGTTTACGTAGCACGTGCGTGGCTGCGAATGCCGTGTGTATTGTCCTTTCCAGTCACGCACTGATACCCTACATAGCAGCATAGGAGAATATGATTTTGATGAAGAGAATGTGGTTTTGATAAAGCACTTTGATCATTGATTCTTCCAAATGATATTTCTCTTTCTAGCATATGACTTCGCTTGGAAACTTGTAGACAAGATATTTCTTTTCTTATTGGTCTGTTCGCGGTTAACTTCATTGCTCTTCAGATGAATTAGGAATTTTAATAATTGAGACCTAACCCAAAACTTGTCTCTTGGTTTCGTGTAAAAGAAAACATTAAATCGATTATTTTATGAATGCGTCTGTAATATTTTAAATTAATTAATTGGTTTTTCTTTTGGTGACTTCTGAACACATCATTTTATGGTACTATTTTCACTTCGTGTACTTAAAATCCTTCTCTAAATTCCATGTTCTTTACGTGTTATCTTGGATTTCAGAACATTCTCCTCTTGGTACCACCCTCTTCAAAAAAATAATAGTTTCCTGACATATACTTTTTGCATCCAATTTCGATACAGAACCGTGACTAATTTGTTGTTGGAAATTATTCGCGTTATATTGTCAATTTTTGTTACAAATTCTATAAATAAATATCGAATTTGTCACTTATATTTAAATTAATCCTTCCTGCATAATTTTTCTCAGACAACCATGACTAAGTTGTGACCAAGCAAAATCTAGGTGACCTAACTTGATAGTTGAAAATATCGAATTGAAATACTTGAAAAAATTCAACAGAAAACCGTATTTTCTCAATGTTATAAATTTAACATGTCATATTATTGCATTAATATAAATACACCAGTTTCCTCAGTGTAATAAATTTGGGTAAATCGTGACTGGTAGTATGAGTCTTGGAAAAATGTGAACATGAATGGCGACCTTACGAACACTTGACTCAGCGCCGTCATCAGAATGATAATAGTGATTTTCATGTTTCTCATTTGAAACTCAAATTAAAAACTTTCACTACAAAACTTGAGATAGAACCTTAAAGTTGAAATCAATTAGAGATATCAGAATAGTCTCTCCGTGACGTAATACTGAAATATATTTTACAACTTTTGGGGGATATTTTCAATTGAATTTTGTCCCAATTCGTGGAATATTTTCACCTTATGTTCGGGCAAAATCTAGAATTAATTTAAATATTTATCAGTACGGTTACGGATCGTTCATAATTTACGTCATGCGACCTTTGAGGATTTTTACCCTTGTCCCTCCGTGTCACACTTTGTCACATAAAACAAAACCCCTCAACGTGACGTCACTAAACGACTTGCTTCCTCCCGTAACAAAAGAAAACTGATTACAGGAGAATATATTTTTTCATTTTTATACCTAAGAGGATTATAAAGATCGAAGGTTTCGCTCGGAGAAAATGGTACTCGGAGGTATGGGATTATAAGACTTTTATTTTCATTGTAGGAAAATTTACCTCAATTGAGATGATTTTCTACATTTATGATATACCAAATGTAACGACACGCTTTCTAAAATACTCCCGGCCCCCTCATCACGAACAGTCACGTTTCGTCAAACTCCCCCTCCCCCTAAGACCGTGACGTATTTATGAACTAACATTTACAACTGTTCCCGAGTCCCTACTGAGACAAGATTAACATAGTCACTTCTCTCAATGTAGTATGTTGTGATTTGCATTATAACTGTATCATTATTTACAAAGGGTTTGCCGGGAAGATTTTCCTTCCTTGTAACATTTTATTAAGGGAGCCAGTTCCTCCAACAGAGTAGTACTTTTCTTAACGGGCCGCAAGTTTGATCCTAGTTGTTCCTTCCTCTGCGTAATTTTTTTCTGGTTTTAAAGTTTTCTGCAAAGCTCCATCCACCAGCAAATATTTGGATTCCGATTTGTATTGTCAATAAAGTAAAAAGGAAAGTAGAATGTGCACAGTACACATTTTATTTACATGGTAGGCGTATTTTAAAAATTGAGAACCATTTATGAATTTATCTTACATTGTTTCGAATTTTACTCATTGACTTATTGCAGCTGATATGTATTCAATTCAATTCAATAGGGCTTTATTAGACATATTTCTTATATTTATATACAAACAAACATATTGCAAAAGTATTGGCGGGGCTGAGGGCCCATGCATCTATGTTTAAGCCCGAGGATGCCGTAATTTTTATGGGAAAAAAAATGGAACTAGAATAATGAAATTAGGCGGAATAATGCAACTAGAATATTCGTTGAGCACTGTTGGGAACCACGGAAAACCAACGGTGAGGATAAGCAAGTGCAATACATATATTACAAGTAAGTATTTTTAGATAATAATAATAAAATTAACTATACAGTAAAACTTCAGAAAATAATGGGTAATAATAATAATTAGTAAATAATAACATAAGAAATGAGTCATCTTCTTGTCTTTTCCTTCACTCTTCCTCCTTCCATTTTGAGCTTCCAAGTAACCTGAAACATATTCAAGAAGGAGCGGCAGAATCACATTCTTGTAAAATTTCCAAAATCTTAGTTTCTCTTTTCCCCCTGACAATGCTAAAGAATCTACTCAGGAGTTGCACTACCGTTGATCTGTTATCCCTCTTGCCAGATCAATATTTCTCGTTCGTACGCTAAAGTCTCCTTCGGAAAGCCATTCGCTTCGATTGCGTTCGGTTTTGGTGCAAGACAATAAAATGTGAATCCATTCCTCCTCTTCTGCGCAGAGTGGACAAGTGTTATTTAACTGGCCTCGTAGTTTTCGGATTTCCAACCTCCCAACCTAAACCATGCATACCCTGCTCTATCTGATTTATTTAACCAATCAATATATGGTTTTCGTTCCCATTCCCCAGCAACCGCCGTTTGTACAATAATCTAAGAAGTAAATAAGAAAACGCTTCTCTAATTATCGAGTACTGATTCCATCTTATCTAGTTTCCTGAGTTCTATTTTGATGCTTTCTAAAATATTTGCATAATTGTATTCATTTACGTCATTGTTCCAGAAGTCCCCAAGTCCTAATTTATTTAAAATAAATTTAATTTTTGTGTACCATCCGACATCTCTATTGTTTTTGTAACATTCTAGTACAATTTCATTCTTGTTCCCACTTTCGATGAGAAGCCAATATTTCAGTAATTTAAATTTTAAGATACCGTTTCGTGAATATTCTCCGAATTCCCACGGAATCCCGCTATTAGCTGTGCTTGTAGAAACACCAAGAATGTGTTTCAAATAACCGGTCTGGAGGGAGGCAAAAAGAGAATTATCTCATGTTCCCCATAATTCTGCTCGTTATGCTGTAGTGGGTACTAATATTGAATTAAACATTTTATCCGATAGCTTTGGGACAATTTCAGGGACTCTAATGGAACATTTTTTTATTTCATTGAGCGCTAACATACCTTTTCTTTTAGCTCTTTCTTTGTGTCTACTCCAACCCAGATTCATTGACACCTGTACCCCTAATTATGTAAACTCTTTAACAACATCTAAGATGATGCCACATTTTTCTTCTTTGCTTTTACCAACCCGTTTTTTAATATCATTATTTTTTCCTTTTTAACCTTTAATTTTATTTTTCTATCATTGCAAAACTAGCCTATGGTATCTAACCCTCTTTGGAGTCCCACTACGGATTTAGAGATGACCAAGTCATCCGTAAATAATAGTGCCGGTAATAGTATTGAGAAGTATCAACGTGGAAAAATCCACTTACTTATTGGAAATTAAATAAAACCCATTAGGGTCGATGGAATCGATTGCAATTGCGCTTGCCTCAGCCTGTTTGTACCCATCCCCTCTTTTTCCCTTTTTCCTCTCGCCGCTTAAACCATCTCTCACATGCATGCTACTGCTGCCACCTCTTATCAGCGAAAATGTAATTGGATCGCTTTTCGGTATAGAAAACGATGAAAAGTTATTTGGTTCTGGGCTAATTAAAACTTGATTGAAAATATACCAATATTGCTTCGATATCGCTATTTTATTATTTGAGTGTCGGCAATTTATAGTATAAATTACTTTTCACAATGATTGTGGTGGATAGGTTGTGTTAAAACTAAATTTAACTTTCTATGTAATCTGTAATAAGTTATTGAACATAATCTGTGCTTCTTTTCTATTGTTCTTTCTATTTCTAATTTATTCTATTCTCCATTTTTTCGTACCCTTATTTTGTATTTGTTTTCCTCTGTGTTAGCTAATAATTGATTTTCACATTTCCGCTGTTCCTGGTGTACTCATTTGCGATCACAGCTGAATTGTAGTATTTTTATATATTTAACACAACTTTTTAATTCCCTGACAAAAGTAATGGAGAAAATTCGCCGCAAGAATAAAATGTACACAAAAGTAAACCGTAATCTGACCTGACGTAACCTCTCCTCTCCGTACCTGTCCCTTCGGAAATAATTTTCAATAACATAGTTTTGTATTTCCTTAGATTAGATACTACTAAATTAAATATCTTCAAAAGTATGATCGTATCTAATGTATAATTAATTAAGAATTTTAAAGCATTATAATTTGAATTAATATCCTTTGGCTATAGTGGAGACTTTAATTCACTTAAAAATTCTACTGTCGTGGATTTAAAAAAATATTTGTTGAATGCTTGTTCATTACATACTCATTTTTTCCCTTCTGTATATATGCACGCGCGCGCACACACACAAATATAAAACCCATTAGGTTT
>NNCF01126833.1:674185-735542 GCA_002313205.1 Laupala kohalensis | reverse complement strand
TCAACAATATACAACAATTACAACAACAAAAATAAAACGAGGATATACAAAATCATACATGAATTAAAATAAGAATGTGTTAAAATAAGAGTATATTAAAATAAGAAAAGTATTAAAATAAGAAAAGTATTAAAATAAGAAAAGTATTAAAATAAGAAAAGTATTAAAATAAAAATAAGAAAAGTATTAAGATGAGAAATGTATTTAAAAAATATCATATCATACCATTTAAAAACTAAATTTCATAATTTAATTCATTAAAAAAAATAAAGTAATTTTTTATCTTAAATTCAATTATTAAAGCAATTCAAAATTAAATTAAAGGTATAGCCAAATTTGGGAGAACTGCCAACCTACTCAATTGATTCTCCCTAAGTCGTATACTACTCGACTTTGTGATATTTTCATCTTATACGTTGTGTTCACTACCACCAAACTTGACGAAATAACTCTAGGAGAGCCTGTCCTTAAAATACTCTTTTTCATCCTTTGTAGTGTAACACAAAATTTTTAGGTTAAATTACAGTAATCAATCAAAATTTACATTATTTTCATTAACACCTCTCACAAATTCTGAAGGTGCCATTTAAATATTGCTAAATGAAAAACCACCTATCAAAATAGAAACCTATTTAAGTTGTCAAATGTTTGTATCAGTATGAATTTTAAAAATAATTAAGTGTATATGGTGTAAAAAGTTTTATTTTGAAGTTTCCTTGTTTTTATGGTACTTCAAATATAGTGTAGTTATGACACTTGTTCATTGCAATGAACTTAAAAGTTTTGAGCATATTTCTGTTTGCATTGAAAGATAAATTTTCCTTATACTTTGTATTTCATTGTTGAGGCATGTATGTATTTGCTTGAGATCAGTGGTAGTAAGTTTTTGGAAAAGATTTTCTGAACACATGATATATTTATTTTTCAGGTAAAACTGGGTCTATCGTTGCCCATCCACGCTGATGTCCGGGAACTCAGGGAGCAACTGGCCTCAGATACAGGCATTAGTGAACCTCATATGCTCCTGACAGAGGTCGATGACTTGGGCTTCCACCGGACATTCTCTGGTAAGCATATAAGAGTTGTCGATTTTTCTTTCAAAATTGTGTCTTTTAAGCGTACATTTTCTTGAAACACAGTGTGAAATAATATATTTGAATTTGGAAACTGTTTCTACTGAGTAGAAAGTTGAAATTTTTATGAACAGGAATTAACTGTGTTCAATTTATAGATGGAAAACTAACACCACTTCTTCTGCCAAACCCATATTCTACTCGTTGGGTGTGGTCAGCATTATTTTTCTATCTCTTATGGGAAATATTTCAAAATAAGATTTTATTGATGATTATATCTCACATTATGGGTTAAATCACATCATGTTATTCAAGAACTTTCATAATCTTTGCATCAATTATGTTTGTAAATTTTTTGGTTTTGTTTGTGTATGTTTACATGGCAGCATTTTATTTGTACTTATATACCTTTAAAAAATTGTTTCTATTGATCTGAAAAATTACTTTGTTGGAACTTCTGAGATCACTCTATAAAGTCATTAGTTTTCAGCAATATTTTCCAATCTTTTGCTCTTACATTTTATACTAACATTTTATGGGACATAGATAAAAATAGTTTCTATCATGAAATATGAGAAAATAAATTTAATTTGATTGTATTATTTTGTAGATTCTCAGCCTCTGACCATAATTCGAGAAACAGACCCAGTCTACTGCCTGGAACTACCACAGTTAAAAGAAGCTTCTGAAGATAGTGGAGCATATGTGTTACTTTGTTGGGTGAATCTTCTCATCATGGATGATCATTGTGCAAGGTTTGTTCTAATGGCTAATAAATCCAATACTAACTTTCACTGTTTTATAAATCATTCAGAAGTAATTAATTTTGAAGAAAGTTTTTAGATCTAAGAAGGATCTAGTTTGCAAAAATTCTGCCTCTAGTTTCCTTAATTTCATTATATTATAAACTTTTTGATGCAGTTAACAGATATCTTCACAATTACTTTTAGGTTTAGCAGTCCCTATACTATGCAAGTTGGAAGGGAAACATCTTATGAGGATTTGCAGAAACTGATCCTGAAGGAGATGAATACTATTCTGCATGATGATGTTTTAGTTAATTCACAGGATGTAAGTAAATTTTACTTGTGTGTTAAAAAAAAGCTTTTGTATCCTTTTAAGCACAATTTATCTTGTATTAAATGAAAAGTACACAATCAGTGTCATTTTTCAGATGACCTAGAATGATGTTATTTTAGACTGTTAGAAAAATTATTCAAACCAAATAAACAAATAATTTATTGACAAAAAGTGCTTAAAAAAGTGCTTATGCCTGTGGAAAACCATAAGCTAATTACTAAAAAAGGAAACAAGGAACTATTCCATCAATTACCCAAAAAAAATATTTGAGAAATTGAAGATAATTAAGTATTGAGGAATAAGATAAATAAGTTTTCTCCTATTAGCTCACTACAAAGTAAAAGAACCAGAAATATGTGAAATACAGCAGAAAATCTTCTGTCTAGCACCACTTGAGAAGGTCCCATGTTTGCATCAAACGAGTGCAATTTGTGTAACATTAAATTTACAAAATTATATATTTATATTATTTTATTGCAATAAACAATTCTGATTGAGATGAAATTTTGTAAGTCAAAGAGGAAAACAGCTCTTTGATTTACAAAAATTCTATTATGAAGAGAAAATTAAATGTAAAAATAGAGTTTGCTAAATCGTGGGACAATTATCAAGAATAAGAAAAACTCTGTGAAAACCCTAACGCTGGATTCTGTTGTGTTTGTATCTTTGGATTTCTTTTTTCTTCATTCTGGTTGACATGTTTAAATGACGGTTCTTCAATAACAAACTGATTAATATAATGTGTTGTAGATTCCACTGTTCCGCATGCGCATTGCTGATGGTCTTGGGGGCTCAGGTACTTACTTGGACCCCACACTGGATCATCCATTGTATATGGAGGCTGTGGAACAAGCTTTGGCCCTGTGCGAGGAGGATGCTGGTCCTCCTCATCTCAAGTTAATATTGGAATGGGACCTCCAAGCCAAGGAGAGGTGAGATACGATTTATTGGAGGATGGGGGTGGGGGCATGTAAATTTGTTATTCATTGTTTTCGGGGGAAAAAATCAAAACTCTGTGGTTGTTAAGTTATGAATTTTTTAAATCCATTTTATATATTATTTAATGTATTACTGTTAATGTTTCCAGAGTATGACTACATAGCAGTAAAATATACCTTCATTCACAACTATATGATTAGTTATGATATCAGAACATTTAAATTTTTAATGAAACTTGTTTTTACCAATGACATTTTTTTAAAAAGGAGCTTCATGGCTTGTCCATAGATATAATGCATTATACCACTGTATTGATTGTTTATATCTATGTGACAAGTAGGGTATTAAAACTATATTTTTAAACTCTCTGATCACTACACTGTGTACTGATAAGTATCTTGATAAATCTAGTGGAAATAAATTAAATTAAACTTCATTGTGAATAACAAATCGTGGAAGTGCAGCCATGGGTTGGCATGACTTGATTGAAGTGCAAGCATAAGTAAGAAGTCAATGGCATTAGAGGATTTCTATGTACTGTTATTATAATATAATGATTTCAGGAAAGAAATGTTATTTTATTATAGAATTATTTTAAGTTGTGATATATCAAAAGTATTCTGATTTGACTACTTCTCCAGTTAGCAAATCTATTTCTTTGGCTGGTTGTAATTGTCATAATATGTTTCTACCCAGAGTGCAAGGTAAACAAGCTACACCACTGAACGTGTTTCATAATATATTACCCTCTTCCTCCGGTCATTTTTAGTTGTCGTGTTCAAACCATTCAAATGTGAGCATACAAATGTTGAAACAAACCTCAACACAAGAAATGTTTGATAGTCATACAGCACTTGCTATAGAGATTTTTGAATCTACTTTTTCCAAATTACAGAGTTGCAAGTATACATTTTTGAAGAGAAAGTTTATAGATTTCCTCTATATTGTACCAATGTTTGGGACTGTGCTTTTGTTTTCCAATTTAATTAATCCGAATATTTCTAAAATTGATTTCTCTATTTGACTATTGTTGTCAGCATAACATTGCTTATTTCTGGAGAGTTATTGTTTATTGCCCCCACATGGTCATACACAGATTGCAACTGCATTTTTGACAATAAAATTTATTTACTTATGTATTTATTCATTCATATGTATGTATACATTGACTTCATTACTATCATTTGAAATGAAATGATCATAAGGGAAATTGTGTGTGTGATATATTTGACAATTTATTTGATACAATACATCCTAATTTATCAATATGACAAAGATTGACAAATTCAAAGTTTCATCTTCTTGTTTTTTTAGGTAATCTATAGGTGTTAATAATAAATAAACAAATCACTTATTATTATACTTATTCTTGTTATTAATAATCACTAATATAATGTTAGATGAAAAAAATACAATACATCCTAGTTATTGGTAAATCATAATAATGTTAATCTCTTTTTCAATTTTTGTAAATGGATAATTAAAATTCGTGTTTATCTATTCTAAGGAGTAAGAAGTAATGTATCATAAACTTTTTATAAAGATATTGTTCTACAAATTAAAGTTTATCTTTGATTAATATGTTTATTATTTTTATGTTTTTTATATATTTATATATTTTTTATGTTTGTTTATTAATCTTTTACTTGTGTAATCTTTTGCTCATTTCTTTATCAGTGAATTTACTATTTCAGTATCATTGCTGATGATTCAGACCAGATTGAGGAACATGCCAGTGTAAAGCAGCTAAAGCTAAATACTGAACAAGGTGGAACTGTGACTTTAGAAGAGTGCTTTGAAGTAAGGGCAAGTTTGTGTTATAGAAAACTTAACAAAATAGAATAGTATATATTTCAACTTTTTTGTGTCCTATTACTATTTGTGACTCCCTTAATACATAATCTTACACAATATCTCTCCTTCCAATTTCCTCCCACAAGTCATGTGAGCAGGTCTGATGGCTCGAACCTTACCACGACACAAAATGTGACCTGAAATAAATAAAATAAATTACTACTTCTCCTAATCAGCGAAACTCACATGTATCTAAATAAAGGGGAATGGAGACTAGGTGCTGTATATCCAAGAATTCAATATAAGTGGTAAATATTGCTTAAGATGAGGTGATTTAGAGCTAAAAGAGAGCTAACAAGCAGATCTTCTGTACATTGCTTGCTGTAGAGTACCTTTTCTGCCTTTGTAACTTGGCCTTTTTTATTGTATCATCTTCTCAAAGATAATCTTTGTCATCGATATAATTTACTTGAGTGCTAGAAATGTCAAAGATTTTTCTTCATAATCCATTATTACAGTGCTGTAATTTTGTTACAAGTTGAGCATAAATGTTACAACTTTAATTTGTTCTTACCCCATCTTGTATATCATTTTTGGCAAAAGTTCACCCAAATTTTTAATAATAAGTAGATTTGAAACAGAACCATCGTAATATTATGCCAGACAGTCATCCACTTATCAGTTTGCAGGAGTTGATAATGGGAGCAACTGAAACTAGTCTGGTTAAATTAATGAAAGGGGTGTGTATGGCCGATATCTTTCAATTAATGCTTTATTGTTGCAACTCTACTACATTATATTGAGCTGTTTATTACTTTGGAAAACTTTCTCAGTTATTTCTCTTTTGCACTTCACCTCTGAAATGATCCTCTGCAGATGGTTCTGATAAAACTCGAAAACAGCTTGTAAGAGTACTAATATATCCAGGATTGAAATATAGGAGTCATTTTACACAAGAAATTATAGCAATGTCCAAGAGAACACAGAATATTTTATGGTGGCCAGAATTTGATATATATGGGTTTTGGGTAGTTATGAAATTATTGTATTAAAAAAAAAGTTAAAATATGTTTATAATTTTTCTATTGTAGATTTTGTAATATTATCTGTCAATTCATTTTAAATTTGTTTTAATAATTAACTCTGAAGAAATTCTGAACATTGATATCATAGTATCCTAATAAAATTGATAATGAGTAGGTACCTAAAATAATTTGAAACTTATGATCAATTTTTGAGGAATATTATCCTCCTCATTAATCTATTCATACATGTATTTTATTTTGAGGTATTGTGGAGTTCTACTTATCTAATGTTCATGAACTAACTAGACTATATATTAGAGAAATTATTTGATTAAAAAGAAAAGAGGTTATACTATTGCCTCTTTCTGCCATGTTTATTTATAACTACAATCTATGTATACTTGTAGGTAGTTGGTGTTGTAGGCAAATTGATTCTGCAGACATGGCAATAAATATCGATAACAATTATATTTATTTTAAGATAATTGAAAGAGATCTCTTATTGAAATAAACAAATCTTTTTAGTTTGTTTGTTGAAAACTAGTTTTTTCTCTGTGCAGCTTTACACCAAAGCTGAAGTACTTGGGGCTGATGATGCATGGCATTGTCCATATTGCAATAGAAAACAGGAAGTGGTGAAAAAACTTGGACTTTGGTCGCTTCCTGATATTCTTGTGATTCATCTGAAAAGATTTAGACAGGTAATTTTTGTACTTGCAGGGAATGAAATTCTGTTCTTCTCATGTAATTTCTTTTAGTAATGAAGTAATGATATTTACTTTTTTAACAAAAAATTTATGCAGTTTTCCATTGTATTTTAATACTTGTTACTGGATTCAATGTAATATCTTGTTATAAATCATACGTGGTGTATTTATTTATGTCTTATTGAAAGAATGGAAGAAAGAAAGAAATATATGATTCAAAATCTTTGCTTTTCATTTCTATTCAAGGGAGTAATGTTGAAATTTATTAGGTTTTAATCAATTGTTTTACTGAAATATAGTGATCAATTAAATGTTTATATATGATTATAATATATCATCACTTTATGAAAATAGAGTGTTGAGGAGCTGGTATTTATATTATTTGATTTTCTAATATTTGTTCCTCTGGCGTTGTTTTTGGTTACTTGGCAAGTGTGTTCTTAAATATCTTTGTTTTCTAAGACTCAGCCAGATTTTGTGATCACCTGTAATGGTTCATAAACAGGTTCCAAAATTCTATTCAAACATTATCAATTAAACTTGTCACTGGACTGCCTTGAACATTTTTTATTGAGACTTTTTTTACTATTGGAAGCTCTTTCCTCCTCCTTTTACTACTACATTCATTCAAAGTTTCGTAGGTGAAATTGAGTTGGCAAACACAAGCCATATATGTACCATAACACTAAGCCAATAGAAATAACTTTTATGCAGAGAAAACTGTTGAAATAATAAGAAATGGTGTACAATACTGTGTTGGACAATCAACGATTTATGGTTGGATTTGAACACTTATTGTGAAAGCCGAACTGGTCTGTCATCCATGAATGACCAATTGGCATCACTGTGCTGACCATGACACGTGATTCTGTCAAGAAACTGGGACTTTCTTTGACACAACAAAAGTTGGGCTATTAAAGAAGCATTGACACTAACTTCAAACTGCGATTTCTAAATTATGCTGAGACACATGGAAATAAAGCAGTGGCACGAGAATTTAAAATAGAACCAAAGTCCATGTGGATCTGGCAAGGTCAAGAGGAGAAGTTGAACTGATCCAGTTAGATTTTCATTTTGAAATTCTTATGATTTTAATTATTAGAGCCAACCATTGTACATAGAATTTTGAATGAGCATTCCCTTTCAGAAATACTTTAATTTTACTCAACTTCAATTTCTTTTCTAAGTTTTGCCTCCTAAAATTAGTTGGGGACTAAATTTGGGTAAATACAGTACTCTTTTCTTTGCAATTTTTTGAGAGAGAGAGTTATGTATGTTTCGTATAATACCTATAAATAGATTCATATTGATATTACCTGATGACTCAAATTAGCATCAAAGAATTGTAAATAAATATCATGTTAAAAAGTTTATAAACATTACTAATTATTGTCAATAAATGATCAAGAAATATATTAAATATATAATAAATTAATATATGTAATTGAGGTAGCATAACTTCTAAAGTGTGGCAACATTTTCATTCCACTATTGTAACTCACTAAATCTGTATTCATCCCTAATTCTAGGTATTTAAAATTGAAACTAGCAAATAATGTACCCAATTCATGTAGTTTTGTGTAATAACATATTCACTGTGTTTTTATTTGAGCTATTTGATGATGCAATTTAATTTTAAAAAACTGAAAATTAAAGTCTATGTCAAAGGTTGTAATAAGAATATTGTTACTTGTAAGACAGTTGAATTCTCCATTAAGTTAATAATTTTGAACAAATATTCTAATGCATTTTTCAAAACTTGGATTGTTGAGGTCTAAGGAATTTCCACTTCATAGTTAGGTTTGAAATTAGGATTAAACAGTAGAAAATAATCATAAATAAAATGCATCTAAATAATTAAGTACTCTTTCACCTGTACCATACTGTGTAGACCATACAGAGAATAATGAGAGATTTACCAGTATTTTTGTGTGTGTATTTCAGCAATCATGTAAACAACGATCTACTTCTAAATTAACCACCCTTGTGGATTTCCCACTCTATGGATTTGATATGAACCCTCATTTGGCAACAAGACTACCTGTGAATGGTCCACCTGGAGTGGTCACTTCCCCTGGCAACGGACCTCAAGGAGTTCTCGGAGGACTTGGATGGTCTCCTTGGAAACGACCAAGACGTATGCCCCAAAGACCAGATGACAATGTGTATGACTTGTATGCCATTTGTAACCATCATGGAGATGATCTGCAAGGAGGACACTACACAGGTTTGTTATTCCTTTTCTGTCTGTGTCCTATTTGTAGATAGATAGAGATAGGTATATGGTAAAATAGGAATCGTAAAAATTAGTAGGTTTTAACTTTTTGTAATACAGTTTTTGTTGTCAGTTCAATACAATACAATTAGTATTGGATGAGTGAATTTGACCAAATAAAAAAGTGAGCAGTTTTCTATGTATTTTACTACTTCTTGTACTTGTTAACAGCAATCATTCTAATATTAGATAAGAGTTGGTATTGAATAAATACCTACGAAATTTGTCATGTGGTTAGTCTTGTGCTCTTTCTTTTTCTTAATAAGTGTTTTAGTTTTTAACTTTCTAACTTAATATTTGAGTTTGTTACACACACATAAGTACCTCCGACATTGTGAACTTGTATGCTCTGTGAAACAATATTTTTATTATTATTATTTCACACTGTGATAAAGATATTAAAATAAACTCATCGAAATTGAATGGAGTATTAACCAGGTTCTCCTTGTATTTGGAGAAGTTAATTTACATGAAATTCTGTTAATCTTTGTGTATGAAAACCTAAAATAAATTTCTACTTTCATTAGTTAAAGATTTCGTCTTTCACTGTCTCTTAAACCTAATTCATAAGAAAGTATCATCCTTTTTACAATATTTCATTGTACAAATTATCTACTATCTGTCCTCAGAGAAAATGCTGTATAACTTAATTTTTTCTTGATAGCTGAAGAATATGGTCTAATAATACAAATAGTATTATTAACTTTTTTTAATTTATTGAAGCAGAAAACTTTTCCTTTGACTTTTTACCTTCAGTGTGCGGGGAAAAAAAAAGAAACACAATGAACAGAAATTAACAATTCAAGTAATATATTCAAATATAATTCAAGAGGAGGTGATTGTATCTACTTGTATATTCAAAATAATATTTGGAAATTATCATTTCTTACGATAGAATATTTTTATGAAAGTGTAAGAAGAAGAATTTTATTGCCTTAGTATCTACTCTTGTCATTCTTTTATTACTTTCATTTCACATTGTGATTAAGTGAGAAATCAGCATCATGGTGTGCCTGTGATGGTAATTTTATTTTTTTTAATCTCTGTTGTTTATTTCTGTCTAATTTAACTAACTGTGACAGAGAGATGAGTTATAAAACATTAGTTTATGATTCTCTTAAATACAGAGAAATGAATGATAACAATACTTGGTTGTTAGTGACAGAAAATTTTTCATTTCACACCTTTTTTATTTATCTTTTATTTAATTTAACATTTTGTTGACTGATAGTATGTAACTGTTTTATATCCTATGTATATTTTAATTAGTGAAAAATGAAAAAAGTTACCTTTGTGTTCCTTTTCACTAGTCTAAAATCCCTGACCTAGTATTTCCAATACTTGTCCACAGCATATTGTCGCAACCCATACGACACTCAGTGGTACTGCTTTGATGACACTCGTGTAGAGCCTGTTGCTGACACAGGACTTGTGACAGCTGCTGCCTACATACTTTTCTACCAGAGGAGGGGTCTAATCTCAGGCAGCTATTCTGCTAGTTCTGCTGCTTCAACCAGCTCCTCTGGATCAGGTCTTGAGCATTGGGTGTACCGGATGCCTGTCTTCAGCCACACTACCAGTAAATCACAGGAAGAGCTCAGCAACAAGGGTGAGCATTTTAGAACTTCGAAATAAAACATTAACTCATTGCAATTTGAAGTTTTGATGAATTTTGTTCCAAAATTTTGTCCGCCTCCTTACAACAAGGGGACTACCAAATGATCAGTCGGGAGTAGCTTAGAATGGGAGCAAGAGTTCCTGAAATATATTTTAAATGAAAGTAGAACATAATGCGCTATTGATAAATTATTTTATTTTACCAATAGCGAGTTGTTGGATGAGAGTAAAGTGTACACTGCCTTTATGAAAAATATTTTATTATTAATAATATATCAGACTTAACTCCAAATAGAATGGAAATTTTGTAGTTTTGTATTAATCTTGTAGAGTTGTCAGTGTTCTTAAGAATGAAATATTATAGAAGCTCTGATTTGTTTGTTGGAGAGCATTGATCTTTGTTTTGCTATGTTGAATAAAATATAATTTGTCGAGGGGGTTGGTAAGCGAAAACTGGGTAGTGATGAAATATTAATGTATGTACTGATTTTTATATTTTGTAAAATAAATAACTAATTTCATAGGTAGAAAGCTAACAATTTTTTATGTAATAAATTTTATTGTTGAAAATACTTTTGACTTGATACTTAAGTGTTACTGTCTCACACGTGATGGTTATTTATTCTTTTAATGTATATCTTAAAGGTTCCTCTGACAAAGAGAAAATCACCAATGGATTTTCACGAGGTAGTCGTGGGTACGCAACTCTTCAACCTGCCAGCAAACGATCTGTTGCCACTGAAACAGACACTGCGGAGCTGGATCATTACTCAGATGATGAAACATTACACACCAGTCCTCGTCATGACCTGGTAAGGATGGACCACTCAGAATTTGGACATCTGCTTTCATATTAACTCCTTCACAACCTGCTCTTTTGGAACTTTCATGAAAGAAGAAATGTTTACAGGAACTAGCTTTTGGATATTTGATTTACTTGTGTATTTTTATTTATGTGCATTGAACTGACAGTTACAGCAAACGGCTTTCAACCTCTGCATGTGGTTTACTTTTGTGGAGATAAATGATTCCTTGACCCTGATCGACCTTTTTTTGTTGTCATTATACCATAGATTGTCATTACCAATCTTTATGGAACATAAATAGTCTTGGTTTGAGCAGCATGGAATCAGCACATTTAATCTTTTGTCATCTTAAAAAGGCATTCATATTCATTTTCCTATAAACTATTGTTATTATTTTGGGATAGTCTTGCCATTAATTTCATTTGCACATAACTGCTTGTCTTTTCTCAAGTTGCACTTTTCACCATTATACAATTTGTATTGAGTATGGATAGCATGATATTTATTTAGTATGTCAACATGGCTTTGCTGTACTTCATTTATACTATTTCCTTTTATGCACATTTTTGTTAAGCCCGTTTTGTCTTAAATTTTGCTAAAAAAGTGGAAATCACGTAACATTATTTTGGTTTTCTCATTAGGCTCAGTTCTCTTAGAGTTAGTTACTCCAATTATTCTACACCTGTGATATTGTGCCAACTTTCATAAGTTAACTGCCATTCTAATTGCACCTTAAAAAGTACCAATGAAATAACTAATTCTTGAATCATGGACTTATAATCAGGCTATATTATAAAACAATTATGAAATTCAGTTTATTTAAAGTATGAAGATATTATTTGACCAGTTAATATACGCAATTGAAGTGAATGAAAGATAATTTAGAAGTAGCTTGCATGCTTTTGGTTGTTACCAAAAGAAATATGTTAGTCAGGCTAGTTTAGAAACAACACGTACTTTGAAAGAACTATTTGTAAAAAATATACATCAGTGTTTGGCCTTCTTTTACTTTTTAACTTTACTTTACTTTTTACTTTTCTTTGCTCATGTGAGTTTGGTGTCCTCATCAAGAAAATTAAATAATAAATGAATCAGATAAATTAGTCTTGATATATTAGGTCTCATCTTGTCAAGTGGAATTAGTATGTAGCAATAACTACTATTACAATGAAAAAACTGGTCCATTTCTAGCTTGTTTTAACTTGAGAATTGATTAACTCTCAGTTCAAGGTGTTCATAAATTAAGAATTCTGTAAGTCCATGAAATAGATAGATTTCTGTAACAGACATCTGTCTGAGCACCATGGTGGTGTTCTGTTGCAGACCCCTCCTAAGTCTCCCGGAAAAGTAATTATGGAGGAGCTGTGCTCTCCACTGGCAGACGACTGCCAAGACGATTCAGCTGCCCCGACCAGAGACGAGCTACCACCTCCAGAAAGCCAAAACCATACCCCAGACCCTGACGAGTTGAACGACTCTGCAGTCTTGACAGAGTCATGTGTGTGACTGACACAGGTGTCAGCCGAGGTGGCGCTAGCAGCTTCGGATTGGCACATTTTGCAAGAAACATAACTGTGATGTTGTTGGGAAGACCAAGTGACTGATTTTAAATGGGATTTTAAGTCATTATCAAGTCTATTTCCTTAGACTGAGGTGTTTGTTATTGGTACTGAGTGGGCTATAAAGCAAATAGAGCAGATAAGACCCATAAATCATTTCAGTTCTATTTACTTGGGGAGATACACAAACAAATAATGCAAAGATTTTGTGGCTCAAACTATCTAATGTGATTCTCAAGATTTTTCATGCTCTTGATTGTGATTTATGTTAAAATGCTTGATTTAAGTTTTGATTGAGCTAGATTCAAAATATACCTTTTCCTACATTTATTGAATAATTTTTTATTTTCTTATGAGAAAGTGTAAATATTCCTAAAATTATTCTTATCCTCTTTTTTCAATGCTTTGAAATAATATAATATGGACCTTGTAATGTATACTGTTATAAAGAAATATAATTTTTCTTTCAATGTTTTGTGATGAAAAGTACATTAACGAAAATGCTACTTTATCTCTCCAAGTAAATAGTGTTCACATATATTCTATTTAATGAATTTTCATATTAATTCTTTCTATTGTAATTATTTCTTTGTATATTTCTGCATTTGCATTGAAATATGTGTTCAAGTCCATTGTATTTCTGTGGATGCTGAACTTTCAACTTTCTTCAGAAAATTTCTTTTAGAAATTGTTATCGTGAGTGGACAACAATGGAAACATTAATTGCTGTCTCTTTAGTTTTTGCAGTTTCTGTTATTAAATATCAATGTTTACTTATAGTAGAAATAATGATATTTCCTGAATTTTCTCTTTCTTGTATTATAAAATGTGAACGTCCCATATTGTTATGCACCATAGGAGGTGGTGAATTGTACATTTGTGATAGTTCCTAAGTACCTTGTTACTTCCAGTTGAGAGATTTGATATAATGCAGTGTGAAACTTAAGAAACCAGTAGTTCATTATGGAAAACATTTCAAAGATTGTGTAAAGAATTGTTTGCTTTGATACTTGGTGAATTGAATGCTATGTGATCATTTCATAAATTTCATAAGATATGATCTTTCACATTTAACTGTATGTAACTTGCAATACATAATAATTATTATATGAAAACATATAAAATGATAATGCTTGTGGTAAAATTCTATTTTGCTGGATTGAAATGAAAGGACATAATGGCAGAGTTTTGATTCATACTAACCAGAGTATATGATGTTTGCTCATACTCCTTAAAGTAATTCTTTCTCTGAATACCAAATTTTTGGAAATGTTATCTCTAAATTTTATATTCACGATTTTAGTCTTGTTAATGAAAATTTTACTTTAATACTCATTGTGATGTGAAATGTTGATTACATTTGAGAAAGTCTGAAGGAAACAACATACAATTTTGTAATCCCATTTTTTTTTCTACCACTTTTGTAGTATAACAATTCAAATTTCATGTAATGCACTGTGATATTAATGGAAATAATCTAAAGAAACCAGTTCTTAACTCTGAACAGAATGAATCTGCTCTGAAGTTCATTGATTGTTAAGAGCTTGATGTTTAAATAAAAACGAAAGGATTACAAAACCAAATACAAATAATAGCTTTTTGGCTTAACTTATACTTCCTCTCATCTCAGTTGTTCCATGGATATCAAGAGAATGAAACTCTTAATTACCTGAGATATGTAATAAGAAAATAAACAGGCTTACTTGAAAAAAAAAAGTTTGGTATTTTGAAGACTGGAATTTATTATATTGCATTAAAATGTGCACTGTTCATACTGAACTTCACTATTTTGTATTTGTGTAAATATCACAATGTTGCTAAGTAGCATTTTGCCTTTGCTTTATTTTTATTTGAAGGTCTTGTACAATCATATTTATATGTTTTCTATGTGTATTAAGATTTTTTTAAAATAAACTTGTTTTTCATTCCAACTGTAACATTTGTATCTTTTCTGTTAATTTTTTTCTTGTTACTTTGGCTATGAGGAATTGAGAAAATTATATTTATATTTTAGCTCTTGATGAATAGTTGATTATTTTCAAAGTTTCTCAGTCTGAGGTGTCGGTGATAGAGATTAAAACAAGTAATGCTTTGGTGGGTTACCTTCAGTCCAGGTCATGATTAGGTAAAATTATTTCTATTAATGGAATAATTCATTGGTACTGGTGAATTTATCTTGCTAAAATAAAGATACATTGTTTTTTAATGTATCTATGTCTAGCATGGTTTTTTCTTGTGATCAGTTTCCGAACTGTGTAAAACAGAAGAATGTAATCTATAAATTTGCTAAATGTACTTACGTTTCATTTGTACCATGTTTTTGAGACTTGTAAATCATTTTAAATTCTTTTGTTTGAAAAATTTTAAACTTCCAGTATTTTCATCTGGTGTTAAGTTATTGAGCATCTCGTGTATGACTTTTGTTGTTTTTGTTTCTTCTGTATACTGTTACGATATAATTGTATTTATAGCTTCACAATTTTCTGAGTTTTTAAGTGTATTAATTTTTTAGCACTGTTGAGTGTGAACACAGCATTTGAAATCATACTTAGCTGTTACTAGTCTTCAATTGCTTGTTTGATACTAAGACAACTTCCCTTCGTTAATAAATATCTAGCTGAATTTCTCTGCAATTTCAGTTGTATTATATATCTGTTTGTGTTAGAACTAAGTGTAAAATCCCGGTGAAGCATATTGTATGTTATTTCACTTGTTATTGTTCGGATATTTTACATTATTTACCTTTGTAAATGTAACTTTTTATTGTATGTTATAGTTATATTTTGGAACTTAAAAATGGAGTCTCTTGTAATTACATTTCTGTATTTACTATTTGTACTAAAGTGTACATTCTTTGTCAGTTTTGCACCAAAAAATTTCAATACAATTCTCATTAACCAAAGCTAGTTCTTTGAGAACCATAATTTGCTGCTAATTTTACTTGTGTTTTATTAGCATTTTGTGCTTCTTATTCATATCTGTGCACAAATAAGCATTATTATAATTTGAAAATGATTATATTAAAGTTTGTATTTATCTCTTTTTATATTTCTCAGAGAGTGTGTTATTTGGCTTCTCCATCACTCATATTCTATAGAGGAGTCTTTTATTTCCTTCTTGAATATGCCAATTAACTGTTTCAATGTGTTTCATATAGTTTGGAATTCAGGATGTATTAAGATTTATGAAGTGAAGATTATGGAGTTGAAGATATGAGTGGAAAAGGGTCTTATAATTTTTGTTATAATTTGTGTAATGAGTGATATTGAATATTGTGATGAAACAAGGAAATTTTCTGACTTTCTAATAATTTTTGTACTTTATTCCTCTTATGAATGTAAATGTTCTTTTTTCTGTCTGAAATGCATACTTTTTATGGACATAGAATTTTATACAACCTCTCTAACTTGTTTCAATCGTGACAAGATGCCTTAAGCCCATACTTGTATTGGACTCATTTATACTTAAATTTACATACAAATAAATAAATGAATGATGGAATAGCATGTTATGTGTGATATAAATAGAAAATATGAATGTTCTGAAAGTTGAATTAGTGTAAAATAAACAACATTGTGTTCAGTGTGCTTTATTTCTTTTAAATTATCAACAACTTTGGTCCATCATTTAGTAGCTATAGCTCCTGCTTCAAGTTTTCCTGTCTATGCTCAGATGGAAATAAATTTTTGTTAAGAAACAGAAAAGCATATAATAATGATGTTTATATTTTTTAACAGAATACATTTAAGATACTTTGCGAACTCACAGTTCTATCTACTGTAAAATAACGAGCTTTGTCAGCTAATCTTTCCCCTTCTTATTAACCTGTGTTTAGATCCTTTCTCACATCCTTAGCTACTCCCAAAAGGTTCCATTGACTGCAACAGTTGTGAGTGAAACAGTGAGGTGCACAAAAACCTTAAATATTTTATTTTGTATTTACACTTCCTAATTTAATAACAACAATTTAAAAAAACATGTTTCAGAATCTCTCTTTTTAGACCTGAAACAATGTTGTAGGTTCTGACTTCAATTCTTCAAGGGTTTCATCTGAGTTAACTCTTGAAATAAAAAATATTATTCTTCAATTTGAGAATTTGTTAAATAACTCTCTTACAGATTATTCGAATAAATTCTGTCATACATAGTATATCACATGGTATGACTATACTTACTGTCTATGATCTATTAAGATCTTGAATATTTCCAAATCTCTTACATAACACCTCAATTTTTATATGCAACTGAACAAAGGATGTTTGAATACCCAGTAATTGTTACTTCAAAACCCTTTTATTTTTCTATTTGCAACTAGTAATTTTGAAAAGTATCATTGTAAAATTTGTTTTCAAGTTATTTTCACTTTTGAAATAGTGCTAAGATGGATAATTCTTTGGATCCAGAATGTTAAAAAAGTACTTAAGAAATGTGAATTGTGTGAAAAAGAAAAGGTTATGAACAAAAAATATTTTGTTAAATTTTGACTATAAACATAGCTACTCTAATTCTGTACAATATTTTAAATTTCCTTGTAAATACATTGGTTGTTTATATGCACAACATTTTGACATTAGACAATAATCAGCTGTTGAAACCTAAAATAAAAAATCAGTCTACTTACTGGGTTGTTTAAAATATAATAATGCAGATATAGACAAGAATTCAATAATTAATCGATTCTCTAATTATTTTGCTTCATTAAATTTAATGTCTGCCTCTCTAATTATGGTAAATATTTGTATATTTTGGATTTACTTTGAAATCAAAAATAGTTGTTTAATAATATTAACAGCATGAAACAACGATGCTCTCACTGTGGGGATTTGAAATTTTAAACTACTCTAAATCACAAATTAACTAATAGTATATATATATATATTTTTTTTTTTTGTGGGGCTTTAGGGTTCGTCAACATCGAGGTCATTAGAGCCCTTAAAACTTGTACAGGTAGGAAAAATTCAGTTACGCACTAGGGAGAGCCAACATGACTCTCCCCGCGTGTGGGACTGTCCGAATGACTCAGCCATACCCTCTAAAAACCCTCCTGAATTACAACTCAAAACTCAAATCCCAACATATCACAAGACATTACTTAAAACATTTTTAAAAAAAGAAGAAATAGGAAAATGAAAGATACCCTAGCCCTAATAGCGTCGGGATCGAAAAGAACAAGAGGTGACCAAGGAAGGTCAGGAAAGAGAAAGGAAGGAGCCTTTCACAAGTAAGAGAAAGTAATGCCATACTCAGTTCTGGGTCCTGTGTTTGCCAAACATGTACTTACTAGATGTAAGTCTCCTTGGGGGTTAACTAATAGTATATTATTATATATTTAAAATTTCCAAAATGCTTATTAGTTTATTTTTAAAAGTTCTTGTGTTCTTTCAGCAACTTTCAGAAAATTGAGGATTTACTTCCTATTGGTTCAGAGTGTATTTTAAAGAATTTTCACTTGGTGGTAGAGAAGAGTCTGGGCATCCTCCCGGGAAAAAATAATAATTTGGAATTACCATGGTTTCAATTCACAGAAAAAAAGTTAAGTCACTAGATTACAAAGGCATCAAAATGCAGCGTAAAGAAAATGTTTTTAGCATTACTTGAAATGAATATTCACTAATTGTTGAATTAAGAGATCTTACCATAAATTCAAAATCAAAAAACCCAATTTACTGGTTGTGTTAACGTTTTTATCATTTATGGTGCTGACACCAGCTTGTGCTACTAGGCAGCATACTGTGTCTCACTAGGCGGCACAAGTCTCACCTAGTTTATAGCTTAAAATATGATCCACATCTGGTAACTTAACAGAATTTTCACAATGGATTAGAACTCAATGAAAAAAAGTATCTTCGTAATAATAAATTTATGGGAATGAATTAAAGTAAGATTACACATATGATAAAGTTTGTTAATTAACAGTTGCTGTAACAAAAATACCTTCCTCCGGGCCGGATTTGAACCAGCGACCTATGGATATCCGTTGTTTCCCACTACAGTCCACCGCTCTACCAACTGAGCTACCAGAGGAACTTGGCGTAGGGCGAGAATTTAATAGTTTTAAAGAAAGCCCTTTAATAGGGTTTGATTACTTTCTTTATTACTATTTACTTTTCTAGAAATTACTACATCCTTATCGATATCGAAAATAAGGATAAGTTTCGCATATTCTTTTTTACATAGGTAAATTATTCTCATCAAACTTACACATTTGGTCACGTGACTATACTTTACGTTGTGCTATTGGCTGAAGCATCGCGCTTGGCTCTGGACGTAGGATTCACCGGCAGTCTAGTGTTGGTTGTGAGTGGGGAATGAGTGCTGTCGTCTTTTCTGCTACAGCTTTGACTGGATTCCTGGTGAGTTGAAACTTCTAGGCTTTTTCTTCTTTAATAGAAGTCATATTTAGATTTTCATAGTTTCTTGGAAGTGAATAAAGGCGTGTTCGGGGATAATAGTGTAATGAAGAAGTAGAGGCGAAAAGTGACACTTCTAGACGTTCCTCAAATTCCATTGACATGTGGTCGTGTGTAGTTTCTTTGTACAAGGATTTAATGTAAATCTTTGATTTCTGATATTGACAGTCGGATGTAGTGTTGTGTAGTGAATTTACTGATACTAATATACGTTATTCGTGAAAAAATATAATATCAGTTGCAGTTTTGTAGGATCTGCGCCACATCCCATGTGACAGTATCATAATGTTCTTGCGTCTTACTTATTCCACTTCGAATTGTTATATTTAAATGAATGATAACACGAGTAGTATAGTTGATCACTCATCTTGGTGAGTTTTTTTCTGTACAGTTTTTTCTGCTTCAGTCGTTACAACTTATCTCTAGGCTATCATTAACATACCTAGCTTCTAGCCGAGCTGAAATATCAAATACATTTTTCGCTGTTCATTTAAGAACAGGCGACAGCTTGACGTACGCGAAGATAAGTTTTTACTACTTTTCCACCATCTCCGAGGGCGGGAGCATGGATATATAGCGAGTTTCCATGACAACCGGCCTTTCCCTTTCTCAGGTCTCGCTCGATAGTAGGGACGTCTAGGGTCTGATAGGACAGTGTGTGGGAGTCATTGTGTGTGCGTACTACCACTGCCGGCCGGTGAACCAGTTTATAGTAAGCAGACATCCTACATTCGTTCCCATTGCAGTTTTTATTGGCAGAGTACCATTTACTGCTTGACTCCTCTATATCTGTAGCCATGCTAACAAATAATGGCGTTACTTATTATTCATGACGTCAGAATTGGGGAGTTGATAAATTGTAATATCAAAAAGCAATTATTTCATTCATTGCTATTTAGTTTTTAAACTGAAGTTGATAATCGCACTGTCTTTCCATTGATTGGATGCTGAACGAACGTCTTGTCTATTGCTTTCAATTTTTCCTAGCCATCCAACCTCACTTTGACTATTCAGATTGGAACGTATACTTAAATAATGGGAAGAACTCCTGAGACTGTTCTGCACATCAGATCCTGGTGACTGTCGTATGCATCGGAGCTCGTGACTTGATTTGTTCATCGTCGATTTATGATAATATGTGACCACTTCCAGTACTGGAACTAGTTTCGAGTTTTAGTTAACCACTTTTTACAAAAATGTTTTAAAACCCAGGGTGAAACAATTTTAAATAATCTTGAGTGAAACATTTGTATTGAAACTCAAGTTCACCGCGTACTGAAATTGACACTTCGAAATACGAAATATTTGGTGGGAGGAAAAGATTTGTTGTTGTTCAGCAGTACTAGAATGACACACACACTCAAATAGTCACCAAAGGAATTGATACAGGTTCTGACTCACAAGTCTGTCGTGATATTGACTTTGCAGAAAGGATTAATGTCAACATTTTAGTTATGGGATTAGTTTCTCCAAGAGAAACGGATTGTCTTCTCCTCTTGGCCAAACAGTGAGATTTTCAATGGGATTTTCCTCGGCACCTTACCTTTCCGGTGACTGAACATCTTCCCTCCCCAATTTCTTCATCTTAAAAACATGGCTTAGCAGGAGAAAATACGTTAGCCTAAACCTTGCTTCTTAAAATGTCAGACAAAATAAATTAATAAAAAGTAAAAACTTAGTAATATAGTATGTAATTATAATTTATATTTATAATCATCTTTACTTTAGTATGTCATCTTCCTTTTGGAGTAAAAACTTATGTAGTAAATTGTTTAACCACTGTGTATCAATAAATCGTTTATATAACATTCTTTTTCGATCTCGTAAGTTAGGCATTCTCACTAAATTACAGGATCGTTTTCAGGATTGTTACAATTTTCATAATATTGTAAAGTGCTCGATTTTGCATATGTTTGTGAATAAATATCACATTTTCTGTGAGGTAGACAATTGTCCTTGACCTTAATGAAGATATTCTTTCATAGATGTATGGTGGTGGGAGACAATACATGTATGTGGGCATGCCACTAGGACGCCATTTACATCTGGAATAAATCCCATTAAAATATTGAAAAAAAACAACAACAAACAACCGTTCATTTCTTTTCAAGTGTTATTTTCATCACTGCAAGTAACTTCAATCTTCGAGGCTTTGGTCGAAGTTAAGTTCATTTTAGAGGTTAGTTTAGTAATTCCGTGGATATGATAGTCATTTTTATCTGCCGACGAGTTTTATCTCTTGCAGACTAATAAATTATTATTCAAAATTTTTCCTTCACATGCATAATGTTAAGTTACATTTGAGAGATTCAGCAGATTGCATTTGTGTTTAAGATTATTCGGTCAACAAAATATTTATATGAACTAATTTTTTTGTGAAATACTTAAAAAGACATTTCGTGTCAAGTATTGGATCACATGATCTGCTCTTCCACCTGGTCACTTGATAAATAATTGAACATCAAATTAAAATAATGTATCTTTCTTCCATATTAATTTTACCCTAGAGATAGCAAGTAAGTAACCTTCCCGGTACTTTTCTGTTGCGTATGTACGCATTAGTTAAATTACAAGAAATTTTATTCTTTAATATCTTCAAAATAACTGGCTGAAATTAATGCAAAATTGAAAACTTATTTAACTTTCCTTCTGGTGGAAGTTAATACAATTTTAAAGTTTTCAACTACGAGCAAATTGAACGGGTAATTTGTGTGCACTACGTAACAAACAAATGCTGGTGATTCGTGTATTTCCGAGATGCCATTTATACGAAGAGACTGTGTTCTTAAGCAGGTTCCGATGACATTTCATTTCTCTTCCTATTCTCCAAATGTATGAGATGAGGTCGTGAAATGTAGAATGTTCTTTTTTTCTTTTTACCCAGAAGAGATTTACGGCAGAAAATAAGATTTCATTCAGATTTAGTATTTTTGATCATAGATTCCGTAATATTAATTACTCATATAGTGTCAGTCGTCATAGTGGAAATGTATTACCTATTGGATATAACGTAGTTATTTTTTCTGAGCATTGAGTATATTTTATGTGAAGACGAATTTTTTGGAAATATCGAACAATATGGCCCAACATTCATGTTTTTTTGAATTAATACCAAGAGTTTATTAATTTTTTTTAGAATCTAAAAAAACTGAATTGTTTATGGTCTTTTCCTGGAGTCTGCTTAGTGGCAAAACATATTTGCTGCTAAGCAGACCTTTTTAGTTGATGAGTGATAAAATGGTAGTTGGTGTTTTTGTTGTATATGGTGATGAAGATGAAGTAGTTAGATGATGGAAGATAGCGTACGCTGTCGACAAGTCGGCTTATTTAATAAATGTATGGCCTGAACGCAAGAATTTATTTTTACATTTCATCAGAATGGCAAACAACATCCAGATCAATAATGCTAATATGTGTGGAGAAATGTTGAGGTAACCCGTTAATACCGGCTTGAGAATTGTTGTAGTATATTACAATTTGTATTTATGTAGATTTTTACTTGGATTCAGACGTCACTAGGAAGAATTTGACTATTTCGAAACATAACAGATATAACTGAAGTCGACTTCCCTTCGAGAACCACGGTTTATAAGAACTACAATAAATAAAATTATTGGCTTTGGTATCACACACTTATGATATCTAGTGGACAGTTAAAACAAGAAAACTGTTGTTATGCTAATGCACGAGAATCCCAGTGCTCAGAGCAAAAATATTTCATTTCCAAATTTAGCAGGAAAGAAACGA
This sequence comes from Laupala kohalensis, assembly GCA_002313205.1. Lineage (NCBI taxonomy): Eukaryota > Metazoa > Arthropoda > Insecta > Orthoptera > Trigonidiidae > Laupala > Laupala kohalensis. Next base: position 712,510 of record NNCF01126833.1, on the reverse strand, counting down.
GTCATGGTAGAATGAGGATAGATGATCTGATTTATTTTGTTCATGTCATAATGTTCCGCATCATTTCTATTTCTTCATTCATCAATTTGTGTATTTTAATTCATGTATGTTGTATTTTGAAGATGCGATAAATCGCGGTATTGCATTTCGATCTCGTCAGAGCTATACTCTTGATTGATTGCGTACTGAGTTCAGTTCGTAGTTAAATGAAATATGGATCTGGCATTGAAGAAAACAGATGACTCATGGTTCGTTCTACTCTTGTATATTGCGTAAGGATACATCGATATGTCGAGGTAAAAAAATTGACAAATGGAAGATGTATGAGAAAATGAAATCTATTTCCCCTTCTATATTGCTTTCGATTGCGACCTCTTGCATTGGCGGCTTGTGTCAAATTGCAAACTTGACGTTGAAGTATACAACTCTTTGACTACGAGCATTGCGAACGATTTGTTTTCATCGTGATATTAAAGAAAACGGTGCTCTAACATAAGTTTTGATGTTATATTACATTTTCCACAGATGTTTTCTTTCTCAAGAGAAGAACATACAAATTACCATGTGACACAGATTGAATTTGTTTTCCGAAGTTTAATTTTGGCGTGATGATTGTATTATGAGTGTTTGTTCAGTTTTTTAAAATTGAACTACTTGTTTTGACTTGTCAAATATCTTGCTATTAGTGAACTGAGGAAGTGCACTATTTGAAAGTATCGAGGATCTGAGAATAATGACACTTTGCTTAATCTAAATAATGCTATAGAGTCGTCGTGCTTTTAAGTAGCATTATATTTCTCACCTCTAGTGTTCAAATTTGTATAACTGAAAATAACGCACCATTGAGTGTAACTGAACAAATAAAATTCGTTGAACAAAAAATCTCCCTTATGTTACTATATTCCTTTCTGGGTGAGAATAGTTGATATGCCACGGTGGCAAATATCCGAGGGATGATATACTTACAAAAACGTCTGAGCAAACTGGACAATTTTTGTCGTATTTCGTATGAAACGCAGAAAAATCTCGAAATTGTGTCGAATACATAGTTTCTATAACACTCTAATGTCCTCAAATTAAAGTAAAATATATTATCAACATTTCTGCGGAGTTGATGGCATGTTTGTTCTGTTTCAGAACGTATGAACCCTAGAAACCATGTTACAAATAAGCTCAATCTTTGTTTAAATTTTTGTTTAAAACAATTATTTAAAGTTTGAAGTCAGACGACGCGGATTTCAGCTGTATGATTCATGGTTGAATTTGAGGACATTTTTGTTAGATAGTATAACAATAATAATTTGTTTTTGATAAGGAAGTATTGAGTTTTACCGAACGAACGATCTTTTATTACTTTATACTTTATCTGCCAAGGTTAAGTGTTCACGTTACTTTGCATGTTCGTTGCGCTTTATTAAACATTAAACTCTTTGAGATGAAAAGTACTCCATGCTCCAAATTCTTTACTTTCACTAATAAAATATCAAATTAAAAAAAAATCAATGTTAAAAAAAATTAGTCAGTTATGCGCAATACTTCAGAAAAGTATTTGATGTGGGTTTCTTTTTTTAAATCTTTTTCTCTCTTTTATTAGAATAACTTCAATCATACAATGGACAAAGCAAGATTTTTAAGATTTTTCAAACCTTCATCAAAGCATGTTACACTACTGAACTCATAAATAAACATCTTCAGTTTCATACTCCATAAAATTCAATTGATGTTCTGCTAACATATAAAACATACTCCATAAAATTCAATTAATGTTCTGCTCACATATAATACTGCTTACACCTGACATCTAAAATAATATTGATATGGAACTCGGGAGAGGAGAAATAGAAAAAGAAAAAAAAGAACGTACTTTCGTTTCACCTGACATGAGAGCGGTAAGCGAGGAATCTCTATTAGTCACCTAGCGTCTCTTTACGATTCCTGGAACAAGAATGTCGTGACGACAGCTGTAGCAGGTTCGTGGAGCCGTGTGTGTTGGTGGTTGTCGCACTGTGAGCAGTGTTGGCGGGGGCGGCGCGGGCTGAGGCCCAGGCTCCTGCCTTCGGCGGCGTCCGGAAGGCGCGCGCGGGCGGTAGGGAATGGGAGGGGGAATAGCGCCCAGCGCGGCGGCGCGGGTCTGGCTCTCGCTCGCGATCGATGGGCGAGCATCGCCCTTGCACCCACCTTGTGTGCGGTGTTCGCCCTGCGCGGCTGAGAGATTCCGCGTTCAAGGAGGCCTATCTTTGTGGTCCGCCTATGCATCGAGTGCCGCTCGACCGTGTTTCGACGTCTGGTGTTAAGTTTATGGCAGTGTGAACCATTCAAAACATGTTCTGTGAATAAGATTTTTTATTAAATATTTCATTTTCTGAATAATTTAACACAAGTACCTAATTATGAACTCGTTTACGTAAAATGAATTAATGGTATGACTGATTGCTACCCTGCTCCTGGTTATGTACAGAACATAATAAATAAATTAGACTTGAACTTTTACCTTTAGTATGTGGTATCAGTTAATAATTATTGTTTTTAAGAGAGCTGAAAGTAGACATTATCTCCTGAATTTATTTGTTTCTTCGGAAGAAATCTTACGTGAGTATGCATTAGTTTTGAACATACATTTGATTTGTGCGAAATATTCGTGTGAGGGTCGTCGCCAAATCTCTCATAGCTTCGGAAGCTGGGTGCGAATGTTCAGTCCCGGCGACCACGCCTTGAGCCCTGCGCGCGCGCCGGCGCCGGTGCTCGGCATGCTCGGCGCGTTTTGCACTCCACCACAACATCCGTATCCATCATCAACAATCCGGCATTAGTGCCATTAACTGTCACTTTCCTAGTTTCCACCACTGCCTTCGTGGTTTTTGCCTGCCTCAACTTCACCACCGCGTCCATTTAAGTCACCGATGTCTTAATCCCCCGATGCCATTTCTGGCGAAACGTTTTGGTCCATAGTCACTACTAACTTTTCCCTGGTCTCATCTGTCATTGTCGTTTCCTCAGTCTCTCATTCTCCCCACCAAATACGCTTTTGCCTCATAACTTCTGTCATGTCGTTATCCTATCTCTCTCTTCGTTTTGTTTATCCTTCGTGAACTATCTTTGTGGTCTGTGCTTGTCGGTACTTTCGCTGCCGCAACACTCTGCCCCGACAACACCATCCCCGCTCTTCCTCTGCGGCGGCGTCCACCCGCCCGGGCATCGCCCTCTCAACCTTCGTGTCCCGCGCCCCACTTCTGTCCCTGCCCGTTTCCCAGATGCAGTTCCTGTTGCCACATGGAACATATCGAACTGTCTCGGGGAAAGCATTGAACGTGTTAGTGGGGGTTTTACCAATCGATCTTAATTTGCAAAAATTAATATTTTGCACAATAATGCGTCGATATGGACAGATAGAAATCGATGGAGGAACAATAACATATGAAACTAAAGGATGGAAGAGGAAAAAACAAAGAAATTATTAGAGACCTGACAAGTGCGTTAGAACGTACCAACGAAAGGTAAATGTACGAGTTTTTTCATAATGTAAGATATGCACTCATGAATAGCAAATGGTTTAACCCAGGATGTGCGGTGACTTAAGTTACGAATCATGAAGATACAAAAGATTACCCGAGAAGATTCCACGTTACAGATGACAGCATGTGCTGTAATGAAGAAGAAACACGTGAGCATATATGTTTTTGGGAATGTCCTTTCTATGGAGAAGAACGTGCGGAATACATCCGGAGAATGACAACACAAGTAATGCATGTAACGCTAGGGGACGAAATCATAAGGACAGAGAAGAGTTGCAACATTTCCAGAGACTTTATAGATGAAATAAGATAGATAAAAGATGGAACGAAAGAATGACAGGGAAACAGACAGCACAGGTGATATGGAAATTATAAGATATGATGAGGGCAATTAAAGGCGTTGTCATAAAAATATCTTGATAATGTTATTGATAAATAGATATGTAGTTTGTATTGTGATTAGGTGTCTTGTGAATGAAGTCGTGTAATGTCGAGAGACGTAGATGCGACAGTAAATAAATAAATGAAGGGAAAAAAGTTCCTGTTGCCACAGATCTTGCTGCCTGGACATCGTTTTTCAGTCACCTTAGCTGCTCGGTGCGTATTACCTCTTCTTTCTGGCAGCATTAACACCATTGCTGGATTATATCTTTGTATGTAGCTACGAGTGGCCTTATGTGTACCTCCACGTAATGTATCTATAGTGATCTCGAAGATTTGTCTCTCGGGACGTAGAACATGTCGTCGTTTTCTGCTGCTGTGTGCGACAGGAAACTGACATTTGCTTGGCAGTTGTGTGGTCTTCTTTGTCATTGACTATTTCTGCGCTAGTCTTTGGGATCACATCCCGGGATTTTTCACGGTTAAACTTTCCAGTACATCGACCTCATAATATTCTTGAGATTCAAGGGTAAGGTTGATTGGAAGATTGGCAACAGGGTGACGATCGGTTCGAATGTATTTGTTCGTTACTGAAATTGAAATAACTTATAAAAAGAGATATTGTTTTCAACTTTGACTGAGAACTTGTTGAAATCTTTTCTTTATTCAACCCAATTTTTGTAGTTTACTTCGCTCAGAACAATATCAGATGTATTGCAACACCAAATACGGGCAATAAAACAAATACAAGTAATAAAAATTATAACTAAATTAGTCTATTGTAATCATAACACTCTTAACTCTCTTCTGAAAGTCTATATACTTGAACAGATTACACTATTTATATCACATTATTACTGTTAATCTAATTTAAAAGTTTAAGTGGTGTCCCTGGTTAGAAAGCAACCGGAGTTTCCTGCTTGTTCAAACTTCCCTTCACTCCAGAATTTTGTTCCTCTCGTACTCCATAATTCCTCGCGGGGTTTCTTAGTCCTAGATTATCGTACTTTACACACAAAGCAATTTAAAATTGCTTGTAACTATGGAAGACTTGACAACACTGAACAACATTATTTGTGAAATATTTTTCTTCTATTTACTCTGTATACGTCGCGATACAAAATGGATCTGTGAGAAAATGTGCCACAGATAATGCCACTCATTTAGTTGGGAAAAATCAATTGAATGGATTAGGCAATGTGAGGGATGGTCGAAAGTCACATCCTTCCCTCACATTTTGGCAAAATTGAGCGCAAAATGACAACATTAACAATCTCCGCCGTACTTTTTGACAGTGAAGAAAATTAAACGGGTAACTTCTGGCAAATAGCGTTCCCCACTTCAGTTAATCACCAACACTTTCATAGCGAGTCCTAAATTACAATAATATTTCGTGAAAACGGTGAAGTAACAGAGCTACTAAGAATATGGGTTGTATTTCGCGTGAATGATGTGTAAAACGTAAATAATGTCTTGCAGTATTGAATATAACAAATATTTTGTTATACGAATATTTAACCAGAGTGAGCGGTTATGTTTGTGTTGAAACAGTGGCCGGATTCTAGTAAAGCTTTGCCCTCTCCTCGATATCCGACGCTCGGGGATTCCCCAGTACGCATCGATCAGTTTCTATCTGCGGTAAAGAAACATAGCTAGAAACAATGTTTCCGGAATAACGTTTCTTCAAAGTAGAATTTTTGAAAAATGTATACGCACAAATTGTTATATGGTGCTTTTCTTTTGTATATTGATTGTAATAGTGCAAGAACAAATTCAGACAGTATTGCCAATCGCTAGCAAACGAAAAGTCGAAGTTGATGATCATTCTTTATCTGCTCTTCAAAATACTTATTGAAGTCGCCAACAGTGGGTGTCAAAATACCTTCGATGAGCGTGAGCGATCTATATACCTCTGAGCGTAGTATATAATGATGTGTATGTATAAGCTATTTCAAAAATTGTAACAGTTAAAAATCGATTGGGCTAATAATATTCGTATCTTTAGTGTATATTTTTACCCCGATTTTATGAAGATTGTTTTAACCCTCACCAGTAGCGGATCTATGGGGTGGGGGTCTAAGGGAGCAATAGCCCCCCCCCCTCCATTGGATCTGAACTCTCGAACAGGAAAAGGCATATTTTGCTACTTTAAACAATTAATACATTTTGTTACTATTTAATATTTTTAATTGTTTATTATTTATTTTATTTAAAAGATAATATTTATAACATTTGTGTTGTNCTGTCTCTTATACACATCTAGATGTGTATAAGAGACAGGGTTAGCCCCCCCCCCCGTGACTACGATCTAGATCAGCCACTGATCCTCACACATCTGAATTATGACTGACTGAAAACAAGGTAAAATTGTTACACGCCAAATTATTTATAGAATGCATAATGGATTTAAAAGCTTCATTACTTAAAAGAACTGAGCACTCCGTTCGACAGTCGTGTGAAGTGGCGGCACGATTTTCTCTCATCCGCAGGCTTTTGGATATTGGATACCGCCAATTTTCTGCAAAAGCGGGTCTTAGAGGAATGTGTCAAATATCAACTGTGTCGAGAGGTGGATGATATTGATATTTCTCTTGTAATTCGTGGATTGAGTGAATGTCAGAGAACTTATTTAATCCTTCTGAATGTTCTTTTGAGTCTTTCGTCCTTGTGCAAGTGCTCTTACAGCAGATTTTAGCTGACCACACTAATCTTGGCTTTACCTGTCCGCATCATTACCTTAGTGACTGTATTAGCAGCGAACTCTTACATCAGTGTTGGTTGGAGCTTCCTCTGGTATCTGCCGCATTCCTTAAATTGGATTCTAGATAAAAGCTCACTTAGATGTAAAATACGAGTGGACATTTTAAGACTTAAATCTTAAACGTTATCTGTATAGGTAATGCAACTATTTGACCCATATTTAAAATGAATCATAATCCATTCATTTAGGAAGTCAAATATTCTTCAGAATGCCTTTTGTTCTGTCTTCCGGCGCAGTAACATGAATAACAGTTGAGCACCCTCAGTTTCGCTTGCCTAAATTTTCGGGATATCTTTTGAACTTTCATTTATATCCGCGATTCATGTATTTCGTTTTTCCAGAAATATTAAAAAGTTTTTAAAATTGTAATCGAACAGTTATGGTTATCTAACTGTTCATCGTTAGATCAGTACTAGTCGGTTGCATTATCTCCCAACCTACTACTAATCCTAGTAGAGACCTGACGATAAAATGAGTGGAGGAATGAAGATTTAGTCTGTTTTTTATGAGATAATATAAAGTTTTTTTACAACATCAGAGTATATTTTTGTTTTCTCTGAAACATTATCTTGTGCAGTTTATGATTATATTTCAAGAGATGATACACAATGATTGTTTTTTATATTTTTAATAACTTAAATTCCATCCATGGTTCTCACGCATAAAACTTTTTTTTCTGTAAGTAATATATTAATATTATTTGAATTATAATGAATACAGTTCGATACCTTTTACTCAGCCCAACTTTTCATCTTCTCAATTCAGATCTGTAGGTTATGCTATATAGCATGGGATAAGGTCTGGTGAAATTGATGAAACGAAACAATATTAAAAAATAATTAATGAAGCAAAAAGTGCAGTTTCCGAAGAAATTGAGAGCGTGCTCGCGTCTTTATGCATGATATGGCGATGCCGGTTTAACTTCGAACAAAGAACACTACCATGATATATTTTTAATTTTTGTTGTATAACGTGTTGGTGCAATGATATATTCATAAGAACCGTCAAATATTATTAAATATAATTGTTAGTTAATATTAATCAGTTACTCGATAGCAGATCGTGATTAAGACTTGACGGTTATTTAAATTTCATTTAAATAAATATTTTAATGCTTAAATGAAATATGTAACTCAGTGAAAAGTATTTTAATGTTTTAATACTTTCATTTAATAAATTCGAATTTTGAAGTGAAAATGAATTATTAGTTTTTGTAGAATTATTATTTTTCTATTTACCGTGTCCAAACTAAATTCAAGGAATGCAAATTGAAGATACCTTCCAAAATTCAGCCATGAAGCGAAACACAATACAATGATATTATTGAGTAAAATTGGTATCTAGTTAAATGAATAGAGGAAAACTCCTTGGCTTTAGTTTGTCCATGTAGAACAAGGAATTGAGCATGGCATTCAGAAGTCGACCGTGCACTTCAGTGAATTTCTTAACTTGCATATCTTTCTCTGACGCGTATCCTGTTTGAGAGACATTTTATATCGAAGAAACTGGAAGAGCTCCTAGATTCGTTGTAACTCACGGAGGAGAAAAAACGCTGTCATGATTTAAATGTAAATTTTGTTTGTATATACACGCGGTTCCCGAAATTTTTATATCCTTGATCTACAGATCATTTCCGGCGACGCGACGGCCGAAATATTCATTGTGCGGCGCAGTAATATTTTATTATTTTTCGTACTACATTCCTTTTTCTTAATAATAAGAAGGTAAATATGGAGTGATAGAGGGAAAGAAAAGATGTAATAATTACAATATGTGTAACCACAGGTTTATGTCCATGGAGAGTCCATAGTACTTTAAAAGAAAAGTTGTCTTTTTTCTTCGCATAACTCAAGGGAACACTGTTGAAGGTTCTTGCTAGAAGAATATGATTTTAAAGATATTATATTTCGGTAATCTTAGCCTTCAATATAATTCCTACAATATTCGTATGAACGATTCAACTAGTGTTATCTCGAGAGCAGTTACATTGGGTATTGATTTTCAGGGGGTTTTCTCACATCACTTCATTAAACTTTAAAAAATAAAATCGCATCAGTGCCTGCTGTGTAGTTATTTGATATGAGTGTATCAGTTTTGTTTATTTGATATCTTTACTGAGTGTGCTGATACGATAGCTTTCTGAGATTAACACAGAGTTTTGTAATGTGTTATCTAATTGTGAGTTAATTCTGGAAGCTCGTCTCTTTTTTATTTAGTACCTTATCGGTATTATAAGTATTTTTTAGTGCTTTTTTTATATTCTTATCTTCACTTGTCTGAAATTATTTAAATTTTAAACCGTATTTTATTAAGATAGACTTTATCGTTATGTCGTGTCAATTGTTTTGTATAAACTCCAATAAAATGTTCCTTTGATCTGCCTAATTTGATTGCATTATTATAAAGTGAACATGTCCATTGTTACTGTGATGGGTTGTGATAAATCACTTTTTTTATTATCTGTGATTTTGTGTTCATTTGCATATCACTGGAAATTATTGTGCAATGGAGGATTTTTAGTGTCTACTTGACTCTGTAACGATGATACGTGGTGTTACGTTTCATTGTACGAAACTTAAGTTCTTTACTTCTCCACAAGATGTTTTCATCACATAAAATTTCATATATTTTTTGTCTCGCTACTTTCCACGGAAATCATCATAAAATCTCCCTTACCTTTTATACTAGTTTTTTGCATTTTTCGTTTATCCCCTTCCGCGCTTTCATACTATCGGTCTTTTCCTCGGTTTTTGACTTTTTCTCATTGTAATATGTAATTATTCTTATTGTCTTTGTTTTTCTGACTAAAGTCTTTCTTTCCTATTGCCACTATTTTCCTGTTTCACATTCCTTGACATTAAAAAAAAAAATTCACTCTTACAACTCATGTGTTTCTCTGTTAGATGTTCTTTCTGTTTTGTTCTTTTTTTAATGGAAATTAATACATTTCTTTTGAGTGTTTTTTCTGGAGATTTCTGGACATTATTTTCTAGAGATTTCAGTTTTTACTTCTTTTTATATAGGGTGCCTGTACTTCGATCGTTTATGATTATCTTGAAATTTTATCGTATGTTCAAAATTTTAATCCTACATCATGAACGTAGAAAATTAAGTAAACTAGTACATTGCTTGAGTTGATATTTCTATTGCTTTATTGATGGTTCTTGTATTTTGGGATATATCTCTTTCTTCTATTCTTCGTTCGTTCCCCTTCTCTCTCTCTCCTTGCACACGTATCCGCTGTCGTTTTGCGGTGCCTGTACCCTCTGGATTCCTGAGAACGAGCTGGTGCGTGCGCGCCTGCCGTCAACGCAGTCTAAGCTTCGAGAGGCCTCCGCTGCCGAAACACCCAACAGCCGTCAGCGTTGTGTCCCCGCCGGTTCATGCTCCGCCTGCCGCTTCCATTCGGTCTCTCGAATGCAACACGAGTAATGTCTCTGGAGTACACTCACGCTCTCGCATACTCGTTGTCTCTTACAAGTAGACCTCTCTTTCGCACGTGAGGCACGAGCCAACAAAATTTTTACATCTTATGTTTTGTACAATTTGTGAATAAGTAATTTTTCATAGGAAGATTATTCCGGCGAGAGTTATTTTTATATATTATTAATTTAAAAAATATAATGTATAGAGTTTCCCAATTGGTGAAAGTATGAGTTCAAATTTTATTTGAATTTTTTTTTTTTTTTTTGGTATTGGTAATGGTTACCTTGGACGTAATCTAACTTTGCCACCCAAATGTATTAATTGATGCATCCTAAAATTTTATCGGGTGTTACTACGTGGAGGAATTTATTTACTCTGCACAGCAAGCATAAGATATCCGGTTTTAAATAGTATTTGATCTTTTAATGGGGAGTCGCAGGTTCCACATCGGTTTATAAAATTCTAAAATTCTTTCAAAATGTTTCATATTAAATAATTCTTTCATTAATTTATTACTTTCGTATTATGTATTATTGAAAGAATAAAAACAAACGTGTCAACCCAAAGTAAAAATTTTGTATTTCACGGAGGGACAGAGGGTTAAAAAATCTCGGGTTTATTTAAAAAACACCAACCTGGATGGGTTATATATGAGATAAATGTAATTTGTCAGTATACTGATTTTTGCATTTTTTTTCGCATTTGAAAACTTATTTATTAAAGGGATACAAGACAAAGTTATCCCTGTTTGCACTCTTCATTTCATGTCCAATATATTATATTTACTATGTTTGAAATGTGTTGCCAAATTGTTAGAATTTTAAGATAAATTATTATCTTTTATACTTATCTTTCTTTTTTACAAAACTGTTCAGTTCAATACAAATATTACTGATAGAATTAGGAAAGCTTAAGGTATTATTGGTTTAGAAACAAATGATTTTTCTTTGTCGAAGTTGAAAAAATAATTATGCTTAACATCAAATTAGAATATATTTATCTAATATATTTTATGTAGGTAGGACATTTAAAGAAAATCAGAGATAAAAAACGATTTTTTTAAAAGTGTAAATTGTAATTATGTTTATTAAAACCCAAGAAAACTCATTCGAGCAGGGGGTTTTTTTTTGGGGGGGGGGGTTCTTGGGTGGTCCAAAACCCTGGACAGACATGGTTCAATGACCCTTTATTCCACTCATTTCTGTGCACTTTTAATTTTATTTTACCCATTATATCCCCTCTCCTTGAATCCGTCCGTGGATGGAACAATAATGAATCAATACTTACAGTTCCAGTGTTACTCACATTACGATATGAGTAACGTATTTATTGATTAATCAAATCTTGAATTTATGAACAATAGCAAACCTAAACTGATGAGATAAATTGAGTTGAAGTTTTAATATATTATAATTCATACACATTTAATGTTTGAGATCTGCGTTTACTCCAATCTTCGAGAGCTCCCCCGTTGTTTAGTGAAATGAGCGTACTTCGGAGCGAAACGTATTCGTCGCTGCGTCGCAGTGTGTCTGACAAGAGTCGCCGAGTCTCAGTCGCTGCTCTGCGGCCTCGGTGACCGTAGCATTCGGTGGAGTTCGAGCGAACAGAGTAATTTAAAATATTATATCCCGTCTCATTAGCGTCTAGTCCTTGCCCATGTTTTAAACCCAATTTTTGTTTTCTTTATATTTTAGACATGCACACGCGTAGGATCAACAGTACACATTTCAAATACACACTTTACAGATCCTAATTAAATTATAACAAATGGGGAAAGAACTCATTAAATGTTAGACATTGTCAACACATCAATTACGTATTTAAATTGTGGATTTTATTCTCGCAAACTTATAAAATTTAACGACCTCTTAAAGACTCGGTGTATGAGTATGTTTATCCACGCAAATTTCAGCAAGGATTTTTGCCTTGATCATGTGTGAGCATGAATAAGGTAATGTTACAGTAACATTGTATCAATGAAATATTATAAATAAAAGTCAAGATAGCAAGTCTTGCATTCTCTTAGACATGAATTCTACCGAAACTAAATGAACGATTTTTTCTTCTCATGTTCTTATTCATCTCATACGGATAAATTATGAATTTATTATTATCACATGCAGATAAATTGTGAAAACTGAGTATTGAGTTCTTGGGGTCAGAATTTGTTTAGATATTAATTTCCATTTGCATGAGGTATAAAATCACATAACACGATTATTATGAGTATTTATTTATTTTGCCTTATTTTATGGCGACCAGGTTCAGTCCATCAGGCCTGCGCTTCCACCTAATCACATGATTTGGGCCAGGGAATTGGGAAGGAGAGATATTAGGTTGTTCGGAATAGTACGGAATTGACCGACATATAGGTAAGGGAAACTCGAGCTGAAAACCTCACCCTGTTCAGCTGAGCGAGGGTTCGAACTGCGCCCTTCCACTCGACAGTTCGTTGGGAGCGAAGACACTACTACGCCACGACTGTGATCTTTGTTCGTTAATATTATTTAGTTTGTGTATAAAAATGTTTGAGAGTTTCTTTATTTGTCAATTTCTCCTATTTTCAAAATTATAATACACCAAGCATGTAATAACGATGTATGACTCAAATCGCGAAATGTATTTTTGATAATTTTGTATTATTTCGCGTTCATTTCTCATTTGAGGTTTTTTCTCGTGCCCTAAGTAATGTGTTGCGAGAAAATTTTTACGTGTTCGATAAGATAACGATATCAGTTTTATCGAGTTGACAGTGAGGTCATTCATTTTCAAACAACGTTAGGTAATACAATTGCATTGGCATTACTTGACGAAGCGAAAATTCAGCGGACTATCCTTAATTGACTCATTTCAGTAAATAACATTATTGATCGTATTGTTTGTGATTATTAATCTTTAATTGTTCGTTTAATTTATTTTTGTTTGCTTTTAAGACATAATTTGCTCATTCATTGACCAACAGTTTTGACAACATTGAATGAGGTATGCGTCCCTTAGAATTTATATCCTGTTCCGAAGCACAATGTTTCTAGACATTTAGACAATTTTTATATTAGGCGCTGTAATCCGCACACGTACGGGTATTTTTACGGACGTGAATATGTTGAGTGAATATATAGTGAAGGATATCGTTTCTTATATCGGTTATTGTTGGGAAGTTGGGACACTTATTTACTCTTGAAATAATTAGAGGAATTAGTTCATTGTCCTCATGATAACACGCGGTTTTTACCGGCTTTTTCGACGGAAAATAAATAATTGTGAAATAATGTGGGATTGTTCATATTGGACATGGAAGGTGGGTATTGTGTTAGACATGAAACGAAGTACCATGATTGTAATAATTTGTGTCTTTCTATATCAAAGGATATAATGGATTTTTATCATTTTATTTCAATAAGAGTTTATGGAGTTGGTAAGACTGAATATATAAATTTTCAGTACTTTGTTTGCTAAAATGTTATCTTCTTTCAAAAATATGCTGATGGTATCTTGATGGGCTCTTTCTACATCCTACACCCGTTATCGTTTCCTCTTCACTATTTTTTATTTTTCTTTGTCGTTCAATTTCTCGTTCGTACGAAATTTTTCTCTCTGTTTTAATAATTATGGGACTCTTTCCATTTCTTATTTTATTACCATTACTCATTTTATTAGTTCGTCCTGTTCTCGCTCGGTCTTTCTTGCCCCAAGTCTGTTTCTTTCCTTCGTATTTCTCTCTTGCAGTCTTCAATCTTTCTTTCTCTAGCTCTTGTCCTTTTTCATATATCTCTTCCATTTTGTGTCTCCCTTTCATGGTCACTTATTCATTATCGTCCCCTCCTGCTTTGGCCTGTCCTCACGGTTCGAGGACCCACACCATTCCTGTGCTGCATCTCTTAAGCGTGATGGAGCACCTGCTGCAGCACTGCGTTGACTCGCGCTCCAAGGCCTCCGGGGAACCGAATGAAGGATGGCCATTTGATAATAGTGGAGCTGTTGCCTGTCGTTGACACCCAAGAAATGACGTCGTTAGGTGGCATTGGAATTCTTCCAACTGGGACGACCACTCTGGATTAATACGTATCCGAGTAATTTCGCTACCCGGTTGTCGATTTATCTTTGAATGTATTATTTGTTTTTGGAAGCCCTCTTCGGAAACGGACTAACAACAAGTCAAGGATGACCATACCTGAAAAACGAACTGTGTTTTTGAAACGTTTCGATCTGAATTCCTATTAAGAACTTACGCACACCTTCTTGAAGAAGCTCCTTGAAAATCAGTTAATTTAATGTTGTAATCTATATTGATTGCTATTTAAATACATGTCATAGTACCGTTTGAACTAATGAACTTATTGTAGTTCTTTAAGAAAATAGTTACAATATTTCCGTCTAAAATGTATGAAATCTAAAAAAAAAACGTAACAGTAGTGAACATTGTAACAGTAGTGAACATTTTCAAAGGAGATCGTACATTTCAAGTTTCATATCGATATAGTGTATGGTGCACCTGTGACAGAATTAGTTGACGCGACGATACCGGTTTTATTTCATGAATACCATTTTCTATTATTGGTGTCTAGAAATAGTTCATGATGTCATTTACTTCCAGGTTATCTATTTCCTTCATATAAAATCTACTAATGAATTATTTGTAAAATGAAATTTTTGACTCGGGAATTATTTTAAATGTCGACTACCGTGATTTGCACAAATTTTTTTCTGAATAATGTCTTGGCCGATTTAGGACAAAATCTGCTGGTATAAGAAATAAAAAGACAAAAATTTATGATCAATTGGGTATAACACTCCACTTCTCATCATAGGGTTTTGTATAAATCGTGTGGTTATTTATAAGTAGTTTAATCGTATGTTTTCTCTTCTTTTTTTCTATTATGTACTACTTTTGTTTTAATTTTTCGTGTTAGAAAAGAGTATATGATGGTATTTGTTGCCAGTAGATTACGAGACATTTCTCTAGGATATAATTTGAGGATGTGCTTGAATAATGCCACGTAATATTTTGCAACATGTTAATAACCGCCTTTCCTTCTTAATTTTTTTTTTGACTTTCTCAAAGTGGTGATAAGTGTAATTTTCACTTTAACAATGTTTTCTTTCATGTCTGTTCGTGTCTTTTGAGTGGATTTCGAATTTTTTTAAAACGTCCCTTCTTCTGCATGTTTTGTACTCATTACTTTAGATTATTTCCCAAATTCTTCCAGATGTCGACCCCTCAAAATTGCTCCTCAATGAATTGATTTAAAGACTCGAGTCCAGTACTATGTTCGCGGGTGATAACGAAGCAGTAATGCTCTTTCGATTCGGACAGAAAGAATATGGGGTTCTTTAAGCGACGAAGTGCATGCGTTGGCAACACTGCAGTTCGTGCTTCATTTGCTTGTGGAGAGCGTGTGTTGCCGCGGGGTGTCGTAAAGACGAGTTCTCCAGTTCCTTCTCGGTTCGAAGTGCTGTGCTCTTCCCACCTGTCTGTGCGTCCGTGGAGTGAGGGAGAGATGAGATGAGTGAAGAATTTTATGGCTCAGGAAGTGAGCCCTTCAATCAATAAACCGGTGCCTACTGCCAATTTATTCTGTTTCCGTTTACTCTGTTCCCTACCAAATAGCAATAGCCGTCGATGACTTTTGAATGAGGGGTGTGTGCGTATGAGTCTGACGATCGAGGAAGCAAATCATCTTAAATGGTTTCATGTTATAAACGCCATAAAATAATAATCAGCTTTATAATCGACCACAATATTTTCTTTTTTGCATTGTCAGAGAGATGCATTCTCACAACTATGTAGTCTCACTGTTTGTTTATTGGTTGTTGTTTTTTTTATTGTAGTATTTGTAAATGGGAAATGTAGCGTGCTACTGAAGCTTATCTACATGGAGCGATAGGAGATAGGAGTTGGGTGGTAGACTATTGTTAGTTGGTGGGCCGGTTAGTTGAGTTTACCAACAACTTGACCTACTTGGAGGAGATAGTAGGAGAGGTTAGAGTTATTGATACCAGCAGGAGATGGATAGAGAAAGGAGGGTTCGCTTTTAAGTAGTCACATCTACATGAACTGGGACATTCATGTGAAAAGCTAAAACATTTTCTGGCCCCAACGGGAATTGTACCCGGGATGAATTGATGAAGAGCAAGAACGCTACCACCTGAGTCAGAAGACCTGTTGTTTACTGATCTCCACATTGTTTTGTAGCCGTTTTACCAATAGCACTGAACTGACGTCTCAACTATAAATTTTATCGTAGAATCGGAGATATTGAAGGACAGTTGGACGGGCAATCATTTTCCACCGAGTCGTTATTTGGATGGATATTCGACGTGGAAAAGTCGAACATCCTGTAATTGCGAATATCTCCTGCACTTCCATTTATAATGCGGTTTATGATTCGAATAAAATATCTCCAGTTAAAAATTGATACTTTGTTGTGGAGGAAAGTAAATACGAACTTTCATGTTTTGAAATTAAGCGCGTGGGTATTTTTCTCGGCTCGACCACTGTCTATTCCCATTTAACTCATGCTGTTTTCGGGACGCATTTAATTCATGGTTCGCGTAAGATATAGTGGATTGGTGGAAACGAAGCAACTGTTCTTATTTATACAACCAACTTATCCAATTTTAAAAAATTTGATTTCATTTGAAGCTTACACACTGTAAATTTATTTCTGAAATAAATTTTTGTAATCATTTTTTCTTATTTTCCGAAGTCTGTTTGTTGTTAATTTTACACTTTGTTCACGCTACCAAATGTGGAAATGATTGTGTTGTGAACCTAAATGTCTAGAATTGAATCCTTGAAGGTATCGATGAGCAGTCGTCAAAACGAAAGTGGTGTTCTGATATTTTTTAAATATCTGGCGATATGAACGATCTGGAAACTATGTTCTTTGTGCCATATTTCGAATGACATCTCTCGATTGTTGAGCTTCCATGAATAATTTCTTCAAATCTCATAGGTCCATTCAAAATTTATGCCTTTGAGTTAGAAAAGTAAATAAAATGGTTTAACATAGTACTACCTAATTCACAAAAGAATTATCAATTGTCAAGAATTATCCTGGAATCCACGAGACTACATTCTGTCTCTCCCCGCCAGAACAATTTACAATGGCTGACATTACTTGCTACCCAATTGCACTAAGTACAATCGATACCGTCAACCTGTGACGTCACGACACCCCGCTATCGATTGACCGATCGATCGCGCCAACAGCGCGCAACCAAAGCTAGCCACGACATTGGGGCAACTCGCTGACTCGTCCCACATCACATCACTTCTCATCTGGCACCAGCGCGCGAACTGCGCGCTTCTCTGAGGCTAGCCACGGACTTGTGAACCATCCTCACTTGCCACAACTCACCTACAGGCAAGCCACGGACGAGCGTCCTCACTTGCAACAACTACACGGTCAACCGCTTCACACACCGCAGCTTAGTTTGGCCGCGAACTGCACTCCAGCCGTTCAACTCAAAATCATCAACCCAATGTCATCCACGCTGAATCTCTGAAGAAGCTGATCGTTTCACCGCATCCCAGTATTTCACCAGAATTTCAGCTTTGTATTCTTTCATTACTTTCAACTTTCATGCTTCATGCCATTAAACTGTTTTGTTAGCATGTCCAGGGTTTAAATACCTTCATGTTCTGTAATTTGCCTGTACATTTACGATCCTTGGAACCCGAACCTCATCGTACATGTACCAGGAATTTCACCGAAAATTTCAGTAAAGTAGTAAAAAGGTTTTCTGAGTGTAAGGAGACGCCAGCGTTAAAACTGATTCATTTTTGTATTATCTTCGTTACGTCACTTTTAGAGCTATCAGCGTTTTTGTGTAGAGGTTTTTGAACTGAGCTCTCCTGTGTCTTATGTCACAAGTAGATGCTGAACGGTGATTGTTCTTTTCGATGGAGTCTTGCAGTTAATTCTGCTAGAAGTAAATATAATCAGAAAGGTTACCATATGACAGAAAGTTTTAAATTGAGGAATTGTTATATTATCGTTTAAATCGTATCATTTTATTCATATTCATGATGTCATAATTTCCAATATTCAGTGAATGACTTATTTCAACAGAATATTGTAAGGTCAGGTCAGTGGTATGAAGGAAAAGACACTACACTTATGAAGAGAATTCTACTGGTCTCAATCAAGATATAGGTCATGGAAGTGCTGTTTACCTTACTCTGACGCAACTATTGTAGTAGAGAAGAAAACTATTTAATCCATGAGTGGTGTAATGAAATAAAATTTAAATTTACTTAGGAGAAATTTTCGAAACATTTCATCTCAATGAAATTCTTTACTTTTTTTATGTCGTTGTCATTACTTATTGGAAGTTAGAAGATTCCGGTGAACGTATTCTTTATACAATGGAAATTTGGGATATTGCTTTTACATATCTCATTATATAACATTAAGTCATGCAAATCCACATTTACAAAAATGTAGGTGAATGAAATTCATATGCAAGATAGTTCTTTAGTGCGCAATCAGCAAAGTTAGGGCTCCAATGACCTTTGATGTCAACATGAGCCGTAAAGCCCCACATAAAAAAAAATCAGCAAAGTTAATACTTTTAAGAACTAATAAATAAGACAGTGATATATGCTATCCGTAATTATTTCTATTTATCTATATGATTCCACCTGCTTCGTGAACTACATTATACAATATACGATTCGTAACATGGTTCTAAGCTGAAACACAATTAATTTCAATGTCCACATCGTTGATTACCTTTCTGTCGCATGTTGTATCGAACGCGTTCGACGTGCACACACAATGGTTATAGCAACCACCCACTCGTACGAATGTCTCCTGTCTCTTGATAATTGCGTCGGGGACGCCTGGGGTGCGCTTGCGAATGAATTTTGGGAGAAAGAGGGTTCGGGTGACAGTTTCATTGTCTGCGTCGCTCTCGGCCAGCTGCTCGTGCGTTGGGGACGTTTCTGAATTTGCTCCTGAGCTTTGTTTTGTTCCCGAGGCTGTGAGTACCGGAGAAAAATGACATGCTTCGTCCACTAACATGGAATGGTGAATTTCTCGGTGGAGTTCAACTTTTGTTAAAAAATTGCTAAATTGTTTTAGTAGGCATTGTCAATGTTTCTTAGTGATTTTAGACAGAATATATTGTGCTTCTGGTTGGATGGAAACAAATATTAATAATTGAAAATAATAAATCGAGAAAAAGTAATGAAAATGTTTCAAAAATTCACTTATGGTGGTCAGATGTTACATAATAATAACTATGCTAGGTTTTTGCGTTGGTTATAATCTATCATGGAATGATTTGCTGAACGTATTTGATCACGTTTATTTTTTTGTAAATTTTTTGTTTTGTTCTCTCATCATCAATATCTTTTGTTTTCCCATCTTGTTTCGTCTCTTTTAGTTATTTCGCTTCAACTGTTTCTAACGTTTCCATTGATTGTATGAATTTTTCTTCCTATCCATGATGCCTGACCTTTCATCCTTGCCTCCACACTATATATCAACATCCATTCTCTTCGTGTCCAAACTACCCTTTAAACAAAACAAAATCGCTCCAACGTTATCTCCAACGACAACAGCGCAGTTTCTATTGTCATATCGCCGTCAGGTCAAAGGTCGTCCTTCGTCGCTCGGATGAGTGCTTGCGTAATATGTCGAGCTTTTTTGCTCGTAATTAATCCACTGTTGCGGTGGCATTCGTCGATGTCTGCCCACCAGGCCAAGGACGCCTTCTCCAGACACGCTGTGAACGGTATGAGAGAGTCTGTGATCGATCTCACGGCCATTTGGATCCCATTCATGCGATATCGTTTTAAAATATATTCTTATTGTAATTTGAAAAAGTACAATATAAGTGCAAATAATACAAATACCCTCAAAATATGAAGAGATATCAACTGGTTTTCAATAAAAATTATACGGAAAAATCTGACAATTTCTTTGACTAGTTACCGTGGCTTATGCTTCTTAGAGTTCTCAACTGCTACGTTTGTCCAATTATAATGTGCATTTGTGAGTCGTGATATTAAGGAATTCATTTATAATTTACTGTTAAGATTAATTTGATGGAATGTGCTAGATGAACCATTGAAAAAGAGATTAACTTTGAGGGCAAATGTGACTAGTCTCAGCATCTTGTGGAGCAAAGTGTATCAAGACTCAGTATTTGTACTATATTGAAGGAGTGAGTTTTGAATTTATACTAATTTTATTCTCGCACATATGGTAGTGTTGATTTGAATGTTGCGTGCAAGAGGTACCTTGCTACTCTAATTTTGGCCTTATTTAAAAAACTGATTTTGGCTATTTCATTTGGTGTGTCCTGCTCCGGCAATATGTATCGTAAAATTATACTACTTAAGTGCTTTACGAAGGTTGTGAATCAGGGGGTAGATTCTTACAAAAAAAAGTCCGTGACTGAAATTTTTCATGGTTTGCTAACTCGAATTTTCTGAAGATTCGTTTTTGCATCGCATTCGCGAATATTCTAATCACTGCGGGCATCCACCCCGTGTATTTTTCATTACTTATTCTTCACAGAACTATAATTGTTTCTCATTAATGGTGAATGGAACCTAAAGTATTTTGGGTTTACGAAAAAATGTTTTTTTCTTTTTATTCCATTTATGCCATTTTGTGAAAACGACCAAAGAGCCTCCGTGTTATTTTATTTGTTTTTCATTTGTCTACATCAGTTTTCTTTTGTCGAATAGCCAAGTATTTTCGAGCTGGAAGCAATGATTTAGAGTGGGGTGTTGATGTTAAATTGGTTGTGTATTTATTGTAAGTGTCAGAACCAGAAAAGTAGGAACATCAAGGAATAACAACTTCCGTAGTTATTTATTTGTTGATGAGATGAAACTCAAGTAGTTTGCGAACTCGAAGTTTCTGGGGACTCCTGTTGCCTGCGATAATTAAATCGCAAGTTTTTTTATTTAATCACACTGTTTCGTCGAAGGTTCCCGTTGAAGAAGTGAGACTTTTGGTAATATCTGAAGAGTGATTGCTTGGAATAATGGGGAGTTGCTAATGACGAGTTAAGAGGAAAATTTTATTTAACCGGTTTTTAAATGTTCAAGGCCGACGTTTTTATTTGTTTGGTTGAGTACGTCGAGACGATGTCGTAATTACGTTCCGACTCATTTAAAGCAGATGTTTGTGAGAGCTACTAGTATATGCAACCACTAGTAGTATTTTTATTTTTAAACGACCTTTAAATGAAATAATTAAGCGTACACACTTAAAATTAATGAGTATATTTTCTGGTGGTGGGGAAAATGCGAAAGGGTTGTCGAAGAAATTAGTACGAAATTCATTTTTTAGAAGTTTTTTTTATCTCGCATAACTATTTTTTAGAAGGTTGTAGTGGATTAATTTTTCTGAGATTGTATTAATAATCTATTTTGTTTCATATCATTGTTATCATAAAATTTCATTTTTGAACGTAAAACTGTGGCGAGTACGAATAACACAAACTTTGAACAAACGTTTTACTTAAAGTTACGTGGCAATACTCGCTCTGAGTAGATCTAATTTGCAATTCCTTATAATCAAACAATGCAGGTCGAAGCGTTCATCATGTGAAACCATACTTCCGCTGTTCATTGTATTTCAAAGTGACTCGATGTTGTGTTTATTTGGATGGAGCTTTTTCGTTAAGAATATTTTAGCGGTGTAGTTCTACTACGTTCATGTCCCGGACGAAAATGAGATGCATTCCACTTTCCATGATATTTTATTTTCATCGCTTTTGTATTTTCTCGTTCCCGAAATTCTCACTAGCGAGTTGTGCACGTCAGTGAACGTAATAATGTAGGTTTGGTAAATATTCCGCGGTCTCTTTCGTTTTTGCGAGTAAACATGAATATATGTATCATTTTAGTAAAAAAAACTACAATTTAATATTTGTCTATTGTGAGTGAGTAGGCACTTCGAAGTTATGTTTCCTACTGATATGTAGAATTGAAGTATGAGTAACTTTAGGAACTATAGAGCTGAAGTGTAGGTTTGGTAATTTGAGAATGATAAGCAACGAATTTTTTCCTCTTTCGAAGCATAAAATCAAACTAACGTCACAGTTTTTCGTATTCCACCTTCATTACACCATGCATCGTGTCTTATGTAAATCGCTATTCATTGTGGATACATTTACTACATTGATTTCTTTCTATCTTAAATAAAGAAATATAAATATTTTTTTTGTCAAAAAGCAGTACAAACTGTGTATGACCACTTGGAGGACAATAAACTAATTTACTCTCCGGAAGCAAGCAAGGGACCATTCCAACAATTCGGATCAAGGGCCCTAAGGCAGAGGCGGATTCAAAAATTTCAGCAAAAATTCCTAGATAAGATAAAAAGTTGGCTACGAGAATACATCTCCAAGAATATACATCTCCATATAATACATCTCCAAGAATATAAATATGACTTCACTAATGCTGTGATTAACTTACGAATGGAAATAGTTACACAAACTTACGTCTAAAATCCTCAGAGCACATTTATGGAGATGTCATCCTTCACTTCGTTATGCAGTTACACTTTACTATGTTGTCTTAAATTACGAGTGGGAAATCTTATGTATATCCTTGATGGCAAGAATCAACTATGTATGGAAAGAGTCAGTTAGGTTAGGCAATATTTCCAAGAGAGGTTATTACCAATGATTACTTTTAAAAAATGTTCAAATTAAATTCACTAAGCGATAAAAAAATATTTGTATCAAGAAGAACAATGAATATCNTATTTCCAAGAGAGGTTATTACCAATGATTACTTTTAAAAAATGTTCAAATTAAATTCACTAAGCGATAAAAAAATATTTGTATCAAGGAAGAACAATGAATATTGTTAATTACAGTTATTGTATATTTTCTTACATTCGCTCTCTTTATGTGTTTAACTAGGCGATCGACGAACGTTCTATTTACCACTAGATAACGGATCAAAATTCAATGGTTCAGGTAATTAATACGAGAATTATTCGGCTATGCGTTAGACTGTGAACCACTAACTTGAGTCAGTTATATGCTAATGAAACCTGAGAATTAAAAACTTGTTACTCTTCTTAATGAACTTTAGTATGCTATTTTGAATATTAGTAGCCTAGAGAAAATGGTTTAATCCTTAAACAAATAATTTGTTAACTGCTGACGAAAAAAAATATTTTTAAGGACTCGTAACGCCGGAGAAGATTTTTGCTGAAGTTATCTCCTCGCTCTGTGCAAGACATTCTTACGACTTGTGGATGATTTTAATTAAACAGATTTGGAGAAATAAATTCAACTTTTAGATGTTTTATAACATGCATGTAAAGTACCCTTCATATTAAAGACAAAGCAAATTTTTGAAAATTTCTGATATTGGAATTCATTTATAAGAAATTATTATGAGTGACATATTTTCAATTTTGAATTTCCCATTTTGTTAACTGTCTCCCATTTTGCTTGTTAATTTAACGTAAATGCTTACTTAACTTAACTGAAATATTCGAATATGTGTAGGCAGAGGTGGCATAACGTTAGCGTCTTCGCATCATACTGAAGAGCGAGAGTGCGTGGGCTTGAACCTCCTGTCAGCCGATCTGGGTGAGGTTTTCTTAGAATTTCCCCACATACTCCAGAACTATATCAGTAATATTCTTTCCTGAGCAATTCGTACCAATTCTTCAACATACATGGTAAGACGTCAAAATAGGTCACTGCGAATTTCGTCACTGCGAAATCTGGAACTTAAATGAAATAAAATTTTTGGCTTTCTATACGAAAGTTAATTCGTAAAATGCTGTAAAGTAAATTTGTTTCCGGTTAACATGTGTTCCTGGTACAAATAAGAAGAAGCTAGTCCCCTTGTATGCGGATACGTCATTAATCCTTACCGTTCCTTCATTTGTTCTGCCCAGCCCATTCACTTGGATAACTTGAGCCATCCTCCTTCAGTGACGAAGCCGTTTGTCCATTTCCCTTGCCGGAAGCGCTGCTTTCCTGCTGGCTCACAGCGGGGCCTCAGTTTCCGGGTCCCGGTGTCTATGCTTCAAGGTCAAAGTCAAGGTTACTTCCACCTGGGAGGGGATACAAGGCGAAACACCGCTGCTCATGAATGGGAATTCTGCGGTTAAAGCGCTTCACTGCATCGTTACATTGCTTCCGTTTGTACTCAACACCTGTGCGCTTCAGCTGTATGTCAACCTTTGTTTACGAACACAATCACCTGTTGGATTAAAAGTAATTTTGAAATTAAATATGAGGGCAATCGGTGATAAATACTCTCCAATATATTTTGCTGTAGGAATAATATATCAATAGATTTATTATTAGATTCTGTAATATGAATATAGTAGATATATAATAGGTTCTTTAATAAGAATATAGTGATCGATTTCGTTTAACCCGGAATTAGCAAATATCCCCTAAAATACTTTTGTTTCCTTATTTTATTTTCTTATTTTTGCTTTGGTGAATTCAAAATTGAAAACCAGAAAAGTTTCCAAAATTGTAATAGAATATATACAAACATTAATAATAATTGCAAATTCTAGGTCTAAGGAAAATATACTTCACACTTGAGCGAAAACATAATAGATTTTATTTATTTTTTCTTGCGTAGATTAGTTACGTAGATTTACTGTCGCGGAAAAAAGTCAGTAATTCAATTTTTAAATTTTTATAAAACCTTCAAGAGCGTGAGTTGTATAAAAAGTTTCCCCGCCGCTCGCAACGCCACCCTTGCTGCTTGCGTACAGACAAATATAAATTAATATAAAATATTTGATAGAATGCAGGTAAAATATTGCTTAAAATCTAGCCCCACATTATCATCAGTTTCATAACGAGACCAATTTCATTCTTTTACGGCCACCCAGAACCGAGAAAACGATGTGCTAATTTGATACGAACTTTTTTATTTTACGTCAGATAAGTTTCTAACTCGGTAAACCTTTAAGCAATGTCTTTAGGTCATTAATGGTGATTGGACGAGTTGTCTTTGAACAATGCGTTTTCAAAATCAACTCGGTAAACCTTTAAGCAATTTGTGTCTAAAATTTAGTGATCTGACGAGTAGTTTTTGAGCAAGTCATGACTGCAGCGCTCCAGTTGAAAGAGCGGTAAAACCTGCATTTTCTCTATATACCTGCAATAAAATTTAAATAAGATCCAGTAAAACATGTTGATTCACGTTGATAAACGCAGAATGAAATACAAAAATATTTGGTGTAACTCATTTTTGTGTGGAGCAACGGGTTAACGTTTTAATAATGCTACAACTCTGGAATCAAGATTTTTTTCCAAGACAGAATTGTCGAACCACACACGCAGACTGGTCTGTAAACTACTGATAACATAATACTGTATAGACTTAATCTCACCTCATTTATCTCTAGTGGATACATCAGTAAGCTTGACAGTTTTCGACGGTGGGAGAAGAGAGACATATCTACTGGAAGCCAAACATATTTTTACTGCGACAAATAATCTGTAACGGGTGAATCTATTCCAAAATTTCACGCATCAATAGTATATGCGTAACAAACTGCATCAGACATCCGTGAAAAGAATTGTTAATTGTCATCTCTTGAAAAAGTACATCTTACAATTTAATTATTAGGAATGCTGTGTGAAATTTATTTTTCTATTGATACGAATATTGTGAGCTTTGAAGGCATGCATAGAAGGAAGTATGCACCTGAATTGAGCCCCAAGTAATTACCCCTAGCAAGGGTTTGGAAGGGACTGGATTAATCCTGTGCTTGAGTTAGATTCCAAGCCCGTACAGATAGTTAATAATGTCATTAATTTGATCTTCATTTCTTACCCATTATTTTTCTAAGATCATGAACATATAAGTTTTGATTGTTGTCTCTTCAAAAAAATGAATTCATTGTTTAAATTGAGTAATTATTGTGCAGTTAAATTTGTTACTTGTGTTTTATTCACCTTCTACTCAGTAGTTACTTGGAAATGTATAAATGTAGCACATTGAACTCTTCAACGATGAAAGTATATTTATTAAAATTTAATAAGGCAAGCTAACTAAGGAATCAATGGTACAACCGTAAAGAGACTTGTAACAATTAATCTATTTTAACATTTTCTTTTTTTTTTTAGCAGGAAAATTCGAGAGCAAAGTTTATCACTAAGACTGTTTACATTGTACACTTATTCATTTGATTTAATATCATCAGTCTCTTCAATTGATCCAATTTCAACGATTGCCGAGCGTCCTTCTCCAATGTAATTAACGTGGCGTCGAATTGAGTCCCATCTATTTTAGAACAATTGATATGGTAGGCATTGAGTGTCAATGCTTGGTCGCTTATTCCATAAAGAAAACAATTAGATTTTTTCATTGACATTTGTAGAGAACTTAGGAACTAGTTTTACTCATTGACCGTGTGAAATAGTAAACTTTCAAAATTTGTTCAATATTTGTTTGTCTCAGAGCATCGGTATATTGACAATAATTCCGTCAGAAACGAGCACAAAAATTGGTCTGACGTATGTAATTATTAGCGGTGTCACTTATATTTTCTATTTTGGTTTTCGTTACTATTTAAAACGAAATGTGTGGTTATTTATAACCTTACTCTGTATGTTAAATATTCGAGCTAACTTTTGGAAAATATATGTACATCTCAAATAACCATTACTTATAATACGTCGTGAGTTTACTAAATGGACTATTTTTGTACATCTTGTGGTATGTATAACGTGGTGTTAAGGTTATTTTTTTTATAATAGTAATATTTCTTACCTGCCCTTCAACTAAATTTGTCCGGGTGTACTCGCACCTGAACGTATTATGCATAAATTATTCATGAGACATTCACATGCTGTAGTAGAGCATGTTGGCTGTGTTAAGATTCAGCTCAGATGTTGTCCAGTGCTTGCACGATCATCCTGTAATGAAGTTCAGGTGCACCGACACGTTAAGCGTGTAAGAGAAAAAATTCTCATGCACGCTCTGAAATCAGCATGACTTCAGATGTAAAATAAAGATATCTGCAGGAAGTTTTTTTTAGTTTCCCTGCGAAGTCACCTTTTTAAACCTCTCTGGCTGGGGGGGGGGGATATAATAATGTGTTATACACAAACTGTTGGGAAAATAAATAGTTGTATACAATCTACTGGAGAATAAGAAATTCATTAGATTTATTACTTCACTCATTGATATATTTTACGCCATCTAACGTTTGGATTGTTTGTTGCAACATTTGACTGAAAGACTTTGATAAATGTTGAATAGATAACATTATTGATTGTGAAAAAATTACCTTCGCGCAGTGCACGAAGAGAATTGTCTTAGAATACGGTGTTTCGTTGATGAGAAATGTATATTGATGAGTTTCGATAAAATAACGTAGATCAAACTCATGATTTATCGAATAACTATTTTATGTTAATATTGATGTTCTTGAAGACTTAAAAATTTTCATAAGAGCACTTAATAATTTTTCTGAAGTGTGATATGAGTATCTAGGAGTAGGTTTCTGTCAATTTGGCCTATAAGTAAATAAATTAAAAAATAAATATAATAATAATAATAATAATAAAATTATAAAGAAATGTGATTTTTTTTTAATTTGTTTATTTGGCTGAATGGCAATAATCCTATTTCTGAGTTATGATAATGGCCCTTAACCTTTCATGTCGTCAGAGTACCCCTATGATTGTCTACCGAATAATTGAGACTTGTGCCGCTACTCATGAAAATTGTCTAATGTAATTGGAACCATATATGTTGTATGTCGAACAAGACCACATGATCTCGTTCATACAATGCGACTTCAGACACATGTTGGGTGACGTAAGTGGTCGTCGGAAGGACACATGCAGTCCACATACTGCATACTATCCCGCCGTCGTCTCCGCTCTGGTTTATCTCTGTTCTTCTGCAACGTGACATTCATAATAATTACGTCTCATTGCTAATGTGGAGCGTTCCTTGTATCTGCTAAATACCGGAATGTGATAGGAGTTATGTTTGAGGAGATTTTTTTTCTTTTGAGCTCTGCGCTCTCCTCTTTTTATTGCTTTCATTACTTGAAATAAGAATGAAAGTGTACGCATTAATGTTATTTGTTAAAGTGAATTACTGATATTTACACGTAGTAAGATTGCATTATAGTTTTAAAAATAATTAAATACAAATCTAATTATAAATTTAATGATAAATGTAACATATAAAGGCTAAGGTAAAAATGTTTTTGTAAGGATGGTATTTGGAGATTGTGATAAGTGGCTAGTATTGTATTTATTACTTCATTTAGTTCTGTAATTTAGTTGATACAAATCTTGTATGTAAAAGAAATACTTACCATAAACATCTTCTACTCTCTTACATGAACTATTCTGTACAGTATTGCTAATCATTTAATAAAAGACGAATTATTGTTTTATAAATCATTTGAATAATAATTATAGCAATTAACATCCATTATATAATCAAATTAAATTAATAATTGTAGACTTACGACCTTTACGGACGAACACTATGTATTCTGTGATTAAAAGCTCACAACGTTACGACTATCATTAATTTTTCATTTAAAAAAATTTATTTTTCTAATTCATATTCTTATTAACTTCTTTTACCTTTTCTAATTAACTCGGACATTTAAGAAGTATGAACGTCCCAGACGCACATACCATTCATGATAATTTCAATAAAGTTACCTATTTTGTTCATATTAAAAATAGAAATAATAACAATAATCCATTAATTATAGTGGGCTATATTAAATACTGCGGATGCAATTACACCGTTTCAATTGAAATAGTGTATTTGAAGAATAGTCTCTAGTTTGACTAAAGTCGTCCAGTTTTGCGTCATCTTTCTAAATTGTCCGAAAAGACAAGGCAAGTTAGGAACTGTTCTTTTCAGTATTAAATTTGCGACAAGTTTGATTTGTTGTATAGATTCCATTTGGTATTACCTCGGAATTTATTTGAAAACGTCTTTTCAGATACTTTGTCCATAATCATTACAACTTCAAGATGGTTTAATTAAAACACTATCCCCGCAAGGTTCAAATTTTATTAGATAATCTGATGGAATATAGTTTATTTTTCACTAAAAATACTCTAATTCATAAGCGGTTTCCAGATCGCTCATACTACCTTATACGTGTAATTTCTTTGCCGAAGTTTTGTTTTGAACGGTGTTAAATTATATTTTCTTATTTTCATACCATAACTTGGACCCTGCTTCTGCTTCATTATCCAGTGTATGGACCCTTGCTGGGAGTGTTGGCTTATTCACTGACTCGCACAATTACAACATATTCTTTCAATTCACCACAGACTACCGTAGATTGCAAAAACGCAGTGACCAATTATGTAAAATAGGTCAAAACGCTTTACTTGATGGATGCCCGAGGACTCGGACTACGATAGTACTCCTCCTGATGACACGCGCATGGTACCTAGTGTGGATGAAAATATCGGATAATTTGTTTTTAAGGAAATAATTTAATTGGTGTGATAAATGAACGCGTATTGTTGGAGAAGCATAAACTAGATTCTTATGGTTTTGTGATACATTTAATAATTTTTATTATTATTGTTAGTAATTTATTATTATATTAGATACATATCTATACTTATCTGATGTTTCGTTATTTGACATTCGTAGTTAAAGGTTAAAAATGCATTACAGTATAGAGAAAGGAAAGCGATCTCTGGTAACAAGATCATTACATAAACCTTTCAATAACTTATCACAGACTTGTCTTTATTTTATTCCCAGTGAAATTTCAATCAATTTCATATCTTGTAATACGATAGAACTTTTATATATGTTACACTAGTTATGAGGAGTGGATATATTTCTTCGATTCTGTTTTGCTGTGGAGTATGTTCCTTTTTGTTTTCTGAATTTTTATTACCATTTGTATTGAATTTTCTGTGTAATCATTCATAGTCTTTTCGTGTTTCAAAATTTCAATAGTATTATTTTATTAAGTAACGTTTCCCATTCTAATTTGTTGTTTCTCGAGTTAATTATTGATGATTCGTGGATTTTATAGTCGCTGCAAAAGCGAGTGACTATTTTAGATCCTGTGTTGACAATGTGATCTTGCTTGAGGTCAGAAATAATAGCGGGGTGGAATTGCTCAGTTACGAAGTAATTGAGCGAGTGAGTAGTGCGATACTGGAAAGCACACATAAGCTGGACAACAGTAATTGTGGAAATAGTGCGAGGGACAGTGTTAGCGGAGAAGGGCCAATGGCCAATGGTGGTAACAGTTTCATAAGTCACGGTCTTCTGCCGCGTGTGCATTCGGTGGCTGGTCTTCATTTGATAATGGCCATCCGTCCTTCTCTGGAGCTGACCCTCACTAGGCTCATTGCTGCTGCTTCCTACGCTTCTACGCTCGCCCGCCTGCGTCCCACGACCGTGTTCTTGTCCTTAAAACTCAGCGTCGTCTACTCAACAACAGCAACGCATCGACAATATTATTACAAAATCTAATTCTTCAACAAGAATGACATGTATAGTGAAATATTTTCTCCGGGATATTGCTTTTTACGTTAATATTGAGTCTTTTATTGACCTAAATAAATGTATTATTTTCCTGGCAATGTTTCAGCTACTCCATTCGCATTTAGTTGAGAACTTTCGCCCTTTTATTCGTTAACACTTTTGCTCGCTCTACTTAAATACAGCGGAGCCTCTTTAACTCGAAACCCCTTAACTCGAAATCCTCTCTGAGACGAAGAAATTAGCCATTCCCTTCCGTTGAAGTACAAAAAACCCTACAACTCGAATTATTTAGACGCTATAACTCGAACTGAATATGATTTCCTTATGTTGTACTATCCACACATATCACACTCTCTAACTCGAACTACAAATCTAGCGGACTCTATAACTCGAAAAAGCAATATGTAAACTTTGCGACCCCTGTGTATCGAAATTCTTTTCGCAAGACTCGTTAACTCCAAGGAATAGTTTCGTTGTCGTCAATAACCAGTTCCAAGAAGTGATCTCGTACTTTCATTGAAAGATGTAGTTATATCGAGGACAATATATTTAGTACCTTGTTTGCAATCGAAAATATAATTGAATTGTCAATTGTGTTAATTCCTTGACTCAAAAGAAAATTACAGATATCTTTTAATATCTGCATATTTTCAAGTTGTTTCTTTACCATAAAATAATCTTTGTACATGTAATTATGTACAACACAAATGTAGTAAAATAAATATCTATAAGTCGATTTTATTTTCTAATCACTTCAATAACATATGCCTCAATAAGTCGAAATTGATAATCTTAAAAACTCCTAATCTCGATGTCTTCTATAACTCGAAACATGTAACCTTTCCCTTGAAGTTCGAGTTAAAGAGGCTCCACTGGATTTCCCTTAAATATATTATTAATCTAATAACTTATACGTATAATAATTAACTTAAATAAATGAAGGATTTATAATACGAAAATGAGCAAATCCATATTACTGCTACAAACAGCGTTCGAATCTTTCATGTCGCAATATTGTTGACTTAAATAAGTTTATTGTCAAAAAAGCCGTTACAAATTGTGTATGACCACGTGGAAGACAATAAACTAATTTACTCTCCGGAAACCCATCCCATCAATTCTGATCAAGGGCCCTAATGCCGAGGCGTATTGAATATTTCAGCACACTCCTAATAATAATAATAGTTCGGTACATGTTATAATATAAACATATTACCAACAAATTTGTATTTAATAAAAAATAAAAAAGGATTTCAGAAGTACAATTATTATTATCAAACTAAAGATTATTTGGAAAACATTGTTTATAAATCGTTACTATTAAATAACACTAAAGTCGTGTTTTATTATTTCAATAGACTTCTTCTTTGTCATCCTCTTTTTCCGAGCGGTGTCGAGGTGGGTGAGAGCACGCCAGACCCTTCTATCTTTCGCTTTGGTATTCGCCTGTGACGAAGCAAAATCTGTTGACACAAATCTAATTAAAAAAACAACTTTCCGAGAAATAGAAGCAAACAATAGTGTCCGCAAACATCGAAATAGAATATTACTTCTCACAACAAAAGTATGTTCTTTGTACATTTAGGTAATGGAAAATTATCATCGAAAGAAAAAGCACAATATAAAATCAACTTCGTTTGTATTAATAATCAAACACACATGATAAACAAAACACGAAGCAAAAAAATGGCCATGGAAAGGGATTTGCCAACTATAATACATGCTTAGTAGTAATAACAAAACAATGGACAAGATTCTCAATGATTTTGACATTTTGAATTTAAAAAAAAAAATTCCTCTTTGCGGTTAATAATCGTGTAGTTGTTTGCCTTTTTAACTTTGACTTATATTTGTTTACTTATTTAAATTGTACGAAATGTTTTCGTACGTATTCGAGTTATGCGAAAGTTAATAAATTTATATTATGCAAAAATCCGTGTGCTTATAGTTGACCAGAAGCTCTACTATCGTAAATTGAGGAAGAAGAAAAAGTTCTTCATTACTCCCCAGCCCTAGGCTGTCCATCGCGTCCGAACCGCATCAATGTTAGAATCTTCGAAAGTGTTCATCTTTTACTCCCGTTGTCTTGAGAAGAAATTTTCCCTCGCCTTTATTTCGGGGGAAATAGCTCTGATGAGATGACCATGTGTGGTTTATGGGCATGTAGCATCTCCTTCACTGCTATTCTATAAATAATGTATATTATTATGTAGCAGCATATTATCACTCAGAACTGTTACATATTATCACTCCATGCGTGTTATTACTTACTTGCATAAATATTACATGTTTTCACACGGAAGACGTTCTGTACTCAAAGATACCGAACGCAAGACGAACGTTTGTTTACTCCAAAGAACGACAGATGTATACACGTTCCTAGACAAGAAATGATGTTTGGAATTTACTAGAATGTCAACGCAAGACTTATTGACAAGAAATACGAACGCTGTTAGGAAGGTTCCAGAACGGCGACAAAGGATTCTCTCGGCGAATCAGAAGGTTACCAAGCTGAAATTTTTTTATTGATCACAGCTAGAACTTCATGCTTAGTACGTACGGGAAAGCATACAATTTCCGGTGACTAATCTGTTACTCTTCGTTATACAGAATACTATAGAAATGACGATTTGGAATAAAATGTTTCAGTATTTGTGATTTTGTTTCCTTAGTGAATTTTAGGAGTAATTCAGTAACATTATTTTACTTTTAAAGAAGTCATGATAAGTTTATTTTTATTGACACTTCGCCCGAGGAACAATAAAGAGGGAAGTCCCTGCTTCCTGCAATAAAATCCGTGTATGTCTCTTGCTTCCTGTAATCCAGCTATATACGCCCATAAAATTATTTGTATTCTTCAACTCATTGCAATTCTGTCTTCCTGTGAATACGTGCAAGTGAAAGTTATCTTTTGCGATGTGTTGGCATATACATATTTAACAAAGTTTATTTAACATCTCAATACGTTTAACGAACCTTGTTTTATTACAGGTTTGTTATTTCCAATGCCCCTCTAGAAGTAATATATTATATTGAACTGATGAAATTGAAGCTCGTCAAGAAAAAATGTTTATTTAATGTAACTTCAGATTAAGCCACGTCTATGTTCTACTCTTACTCACGATGTCAGTGGTGTTAACAAGATTTCTTTTCACTCTCGAGAAACAATTACCGGGTTTCAACTTGAGAACGGTTTCATTATACAAATAAAAGATGTCATACATCTACTGCACCTGAACTGTGTCAAGAGCGTATCACTATTGATGTGTCAAATCCTTGTTAACTCCGCCTAGCTTACCGTTTGAACCTCATCTACGGAGCCTTACTATGAACTTTCAACACGACTATCTTCTTAAACAAACCATCGTTTGAGCTTTAACAAACTATCATTAGAAGAAATATCATTTTATCAGATATATTAGAATTACGCTGAAGGATCCAAATATTATCTTCATAAAAGGAAATTCATAAATATACGGCCTTTTTGTCTTTTACGCAATGCATTTTTGTGCTTCAGAAACCACGAAAATCTCCCGTCTTTGCCTTGATATTTCGAAATGTGCAAAACAAATGACCCCAGGGAGGTCTGTATCCAATCTTTTCTTTCCTCAGGATTCTCTCATCACAAAGTCCCCCAAATGTTTTACTTAAGTTATATTTCGCTGATCCCTATTCAGTGAAATCTAATTTGAGTCTTCTGGTAAATCCAGCCACATAACGTTTTTGCCATTATAAGTTAGTTTCCTAGCATGTCATTTTTTACTAAATTACAAACTTGGTATTTCTTATTCTGCGTGTGCATATACAAGTACGTCTACGTATCTAAACATTTAATTAAAAAGAAAATGTTTTTTCCTGTAATTCGAACAGATTTTGTTTCTGGAAAAATTAGAAACTGGTAATGGGGGCGGTTTTAAATCCAGACGACTCATTTATCATACGCTCCATAGTGACTTGGAAGGTGGGGAAGTGTCGCAGTGGATATTTCCTCCTTCGCTCTCTCCATTATTGATTGATTTTGTTTCCTTAGAGTAATATTTTTATCATCAAGGCAACCCCTTCAAAAGCGTTGACTTTCCATTCGTCAAAATATACTTTGATCAAACTACACATTTCGTTTCCAGTGAGTTATTCAGTTGCCGTATTTCATATGCTCTCGGCATTTCNCCCCCCCCCCGTTTCTCAGAAGTGTCTCGAATTGCCTCCAGAAGCAAACTCGACGCAGCTCGCTTTCCTGAAATTGGTGCGTAATACCCTCAGACTTATTAATCTTCCCGTTTAATAATCCTGTCGACACTTCAGACGATATGGCTGCCTTGGGTCTTTTGGTGCCTGTGTAGTGAACGTAAGCAAGATAAGTTTAATGTTGCCTCGACTCTGTACGCTATAGAATTTAAATCGTTCAACTGATTCACTTGCAAGTTCAGTTCTCTGCTTTTGCCCGGAGAACGTTTGAATGGGTTTTGAATTGGCATAATTTGTTAACATCTTGGTGAATTTGAATGGTATCTTCAGGTATTAACAAAGTGTAGGCGTTTATCTGCATCAGACGTTCTGAAATTCACAATTCGAACATCGTTCGTAATAAATAAGCAAATAAATAGCGCAACAAGTCATCTATGTGAGGCCAAAATCATTTCCTTCAGTATCATTTTGAAGTTCCTTTAGGTGGTCACGTTTTTAAAGTGAATTATGAATCTGTTGAACTCTTTATTATTTTAACAAGCATTCTTCTGTGTGTATTTATACGTGATTGAAGAACTAATTTCCTCCATTTTCTAATAATTTTTATTTCTCTCTCCTTAATTTTTACTTACGCCCTTTAAGATTACTATAATCTTTAGTAAACTACTGCTTGAAAGAATTATCATCTATCGCGATTCACAGGAGTTCATGAACCGAGCGTTAAGAAGTCAGAAGAAATAAAGAACAGATACACTTGAATATTTTCTCTTGCATTCACCATGCATTTACTTCTAACGAGTTTATTTTAAAAAAAAAACACTGATTTCAAAAGAGCTCATGATGCGAGAGAAATGAAACTATCGTAAATCAATCAAGCTTCTTGTCCCCTTTAGTAAAACTACCCTTGCCATTTATATTTCATTATAAATCTGTTTATCCGTCATAAGAACCCCATTCGATGCAAGTTTTCAGAACATTTACTACCCTTGTGACGACGTAATGATAAATCTTCCGTCTCTTCAGCGCATCGGAATAAAAACCTTATAAAGTGGCGTGTTTAGCTGAGGCCGAGAATAACGTCCCCCCGTTGACAAATGTAGCTCTCTTCATGCACCGGGAGCGGCGGCAGCGCGAAGCAGTTTGTGCACGCAACGTTCGTCCTCATTCCCTAAATTGAACAAGTTAGTCTCAAGGATGAAGGTGTCTGGAAGATCTTCGATGTGTTTATGTTGCTCCGACTGCGAAGGAAGGCTTTCGATGTACATCGGTACATTCGATGAGATTATTTTTATATAGTTTTAAAAATAAAATATATTTATGGACATATTTTCTATTTTATCCTACCCTTATATTATCAATGTATTCAGACTATTCGTATATTTATTTATTTCCAAAAATTTATTTATCATAGGTAACATTTTGTTATATGAAATAAATTATTTCTCTAGTCCAAAGTGGAAGTGGTCGTCTATTACGTAGATAATACATTCTTCTTTATGTTGTAGTTTCTGAAATCAGTTGGGTAGTATTATCTGCGTAATAGACACCACGTCCGTCTAGTTATTTTGTATATAGAATGATCGTAAATTTATGGTACGAACTTTAAGGGTAGATACAGGACACTGTCATTTATTGTGTAAGAATGTTTGGACGCAAGTGACGGGTGAGGCGCAAACACAAGATATACGACGCGAAAGGAAGATAGTTTTGTTTCGGCAGAGTCCTTGACAATAACTGTTCAAAATTGCGTCCTCCAACAGTAATACCTTGACAGCATCGGTGGAGGGTTTGGCGTACAGTTCAATGATGTCAGGTATTTCACGCACATGTGCAGCAGATACGAATATTCGAGCAACGAGATTATGTATTTGATACCT
Source organism: Laupala kohalensis (assembly GCA_002313205.1). Taxonomy (NCBI): domain Eukaryota; kingdom Metazoa; phylum Arthropoda; class Insecta; order Orthoptera; family Trigonidiidae; genus Laupala; species Laupala kohalensis. The sequence continues at coordinate 675,889 of NNCF01126833.1, read as the reverse complement.
CGGATCTGCTTCTTCAAGAGAACGGTGTTCCTCAGGGCTCAGTCCTGAGTGTGACCTTATTTGCTGTGGCCATAAACAGCATGACATCCGCTGTAAAGAATTCTGTCCTACACTCTCTTTTTGTCGACGACTTTGCTATCTTTTGTTCATAACAGAGTGTCACAGGTGCGGAGCGCAAAATCCAACTCGTCCTCAATAGATTATACCACTGATCAAAGACGACTGACTTTCGTTTCTCTGCTGAAAAATCTCTAGTGTTCTACAGAAAAGTAGGAGACCAAACCTTCTGGCAGAACCTCACCTCGCCCTGGGGAACAACGTTCTAAAATTCTATCCTTCTGGAAAATTCTTAGGTGTAATCTTTGATCAGAGACTGAATTGGATTGAACATCTGACAAACCTAAGAGCGAGAACATTAAAGTCTCTGAATTTATTGAAGTGCCTGAGTGGCAGGGAATGGGGTGCTGATCGCTCCTCCTTGCTCCAGTTTTATTGAGCATTTGTAAGATCTCTTTACCTCGGGCGGCAACTCTTCCTGCTACTTCACTTTTGCCACGTGATAACTTTACCCGACAATCTGACACACAACCCAGTACTTCATCCTTCCTCTTCTTCCATCCGTTTCTACAACAGACTGAGAGCAACCAAACCTTTTGGATATCGCTGTAAACAAATGAAGGAAACCTTGAATATAAGCACTCCTAAAGTCTTAAATTAAGGTTTCAGTAACACTCCTCCTTGGGCTTTGCACAAGCCGAAGATTAATTTCGATCTTCTGCATCATGACAAGAATAACAATCCAGCTGCAATGTAGAGGGAACACTTTCACCTAATCCTCGACAAACACCGGGTCCGTATCCCTGTGTTTACAGACCGGTCGAAGCAGGCTGATGGTGTCCGCTGCTCCGTGGTGTTTCCCCGTAAGACCTGTGGCTACCGTTTAGGCGACCTGTGCAGCGTTTACACAGCTGAGTGCTACGCAATATTGAGAGCATTGCGATCAACAAAGTGCTCCCGCGGATCAAATTTCCTGATTTGTTCTGATTCTCCAAGTGCCCTTCAAGCAATCCAGACTATGTATCCAGCTGATAAGCTGATCCCGAACATCCGGGATGTGCTTTTCCCGCTCCAAAATGATGGAAAGAACATAATGTTTTGCTGGATTCCAGGACACGTGGGAATCAGAGGAAATGAGGAAGCAGACGTTTCCGCAAAAGCGGCATACCTCAAGAATGGTGTGGATTTCTTTACGATTCCACAAAGGGATCTCCTAAATTCTATCAAGACAAAGATTCTGAGTGAATGGAACAATGAGTGGTTGGCTGTTGAAGGAAATAATCAATTCCGTCTTATCAAATCCCCTGTTAAGTCATGGAGAAGTGCCTGTAGGTCAGCCAGGCGCGACGAGGTCTTGCTGACCCGCCTGCGGATAGGACATTGTCCTCTCACTCATTAGTATCTCTTATTACTTGATGATGAACCCGTTTGTGAGGAGTGTAGCTCTTCTCTACAGTGCGTCACCTACTAACTGATAGCAGAAGATACTCGAGTATACGGAGACAAATTGGTTTGGCTGCAGATTTACCAACAATTCTCGGAAATGAAACGGATGATGTTAATAAACTATTGAATTTTATGAGTAGATCGGGGCTCCTCCCACAAGTTCTCGGGAGGGTTTTAATTTACATTCTTCTTTCCTTTTAT
>NNCF01126833.1:657799-674036 GCA_002313205.1 Laupala kohalensis | reverse complement strand
CTTCTGTATGGTGCGAAACTGCATTTTTCCCACCTGCAAGGGCTCTAATGACCTTGCCGTTGACGAGCCCTAAAGGCCCCCAACCCCCCCCCCAAAAAAAAAAGAAAAACATTATGTATTTCCTGTGTTTGCGCCTCGTTGTGTCACTTACACCTATACATTCCTATAGTCCCCTGTACCAGCCTTTAAAGTTTGTACCGTGAATTCGGGATCATTCTGTAATTGTGATAGTTATTAATTATTATTCGGTTACATCTGGCTATTACACGAAATGAATATATTTTCAAAAAAATTACATTCATAAAACATTTCGAGATGGTACAAATAAAACTAGAAGAAAAAATTGACTGTTACTATCGTTTTCCAAAGTTTTTTCAGTGACGTTAGATGTATGAATGCAGCACGTTTGTATGCAAAATTTTTTCCTACGCTATTCGTGATGATCTAAGTGTGCTACGTTAACTCGCTCAGTATGCAAGTGAGAATAATTCGTCAAACGAAGGTATAAGGAACATCTTTGATATCGGCAAAGATTTGGACGAGGCAACTCAATTACTGGAATATACTTCAGAGTGGTTCCAAAAATATTTAAGAGAAGTTCATGATTTCCTAAACCAATTTTAAAAGAAAAGAAATGTGCAAGCTGAAAAATGTCAGCCTTGTCTCAAAACAACCGTGTAGTTTTTCACGACTACATTCTAATCTTGACACGACTCCTAATATACTTGAAGAAATATAAAATTTAATTTGCTCTTGTGAGTTTTAGTTGATATGCAAAACGGGACGTAGAATATGCCTTGTTTCGTATATAATTGTTTCTGAGAGACGTTTTTTATGGCATTTCACTACTGCTACAACAAAGCTTGACATATGTGACGTGTCCTACCATGTTCTCTTCAACGTATTAGTGTGAGAAAGTGTTTCAATATAAACGTGTTAGGTCAGTCGCGCGTAATTTGTATTTGTTACACTAAGTCTTTTCTGGCGAGACTTTTATGTGAAATAAATATATATTTCAGTGTGTGCAAGTGAAATATTAGTACAAATGAAGTATAAATGTTAATGTATGTGGAGTTTAAGAGTGAAAATGTAACAAAACCATGAATTCTTTGTGATGACGTGATTCTGTTATCTATAATCTACGCGTACTTGAATGTTTCGTATCTTTACCATTCATATCGGATCTCGGAGTTACTTTTTCCAAGATTTATTTAAATTTACCTGGTTTGAAATTTCATTTGAATATAACGACCTCTTTACAATCGATGCGAATTCAGTTGTAATAAAAATATCTTCTATTTTTTTTCGTGTTTTTTTAAAAAATTTCTATGATTCTTCTGCACGAAACTTTTATTTACCACACCATAATTGTGAAGTTCATTATCCCTCCCCATGCCATTTTTATTTTCAAGGTACTTGCATCAAACATATCTTCGTAAGTGCTGTTTAGATATCTTTCACATTCGTGCATTTATTCATCGAGTTCCTCTTTCCACTCCCCACACCCCTCTTAATCCCTCTTCACAACTTCCGTCCCCGGGAGCGTGGAAATACCAGCGAGGAGTTATCGGGGTAGCCGAAGGGGATTCCTTCAGGCGCAGGCAACAAATGGCGGCGACCAGGGTTTTCGTACTCTCATAGCCTATGAGAGTTATGCCCTCGGGGCCCTTGTGTGTGGCTGGGTGCTGCCGAGGGATGGGGTCGGGTAACGTAAGGGTGCGCTGTAGGGAGGATCCTAGAAGTCGCGTCGTTTAGGCCCAAGAATTATGAGTGTCATTCACTCTTGTTAGGGGTGTAAAATGATGTGCCTCAGGGCTGTTACAGTGTCGGTGAATGTATGTTAGTATTTTTGTGGAGAGATTAGTTGAGTAAATCATTGTGATTTTTTTAAATTTCGTCGTCGCAGTTCATCATAAATCCTTTTTTTTTTTTTTTTTTTTTTCAAATTGTATTTTTGAATGACTAGGATCCATGTATTATCCCAGACGCGTGGCAGACATAATTTCGATATATTTCGACTACTCTCACTTGTGATTTGTACTAATGTTTCAGAATGCGGATGAGCCAAACGAGAACCTTTTTAATGGGCGTGTGATAAGACAATCTTATTATTAATGCCAGATGTTGGGTCACGAAGAAGAGTTAACCATCCTGTCATATGTTAATTCGTTTGAATATTTGTTTTCCAGGATTACTTTTCGTTTCGTTTTTAATAACTCTTTATGAACCAAATATTTTTCTTTATATATTTAACTCAAATTACTTCTCATGTAATAAACTACCAACAACTACTGTTATGATCGTACCCACACGAACTTGTGTTCCTGTATTTCTCCGAAAATCAGCTTTTTGACAATTGGAGACAAAATTAAATAATTACTTGGAAATTATTGAGAATGTATTATTATGATTTTGTATTGTGATTTTTAAAAATTTAGTCCAATGCTTTCTGTATGTTTAATTGTCAATGAACTTTAGTGCGTCAGTAAAGAAATAGTTTAATTTTCTTTATATTCTCCTAGGCAATGAGTCGCTTGAATGTGGTTCAGATGAACAGTATTGTGTGGATCTTTTCTCGTATGCTAACGAACTTCGAGAAACTGCGAAAATGATGTCCATGGAACCTTTCTCTCATTGTGATACATGATGGATATAGCCTGTAAATACAAATAAAATATTGCTGCGGTTTCTCGAGAAAAGAGTTAAAAATCAATTTGATTTGCGGTAATTTTCTTTGTAAACTTATTATTCTACTGAAAATACGTAACAGGATGTGGATCTGTGTCGCTTAAAAATATCACAACGAAACAACAAGATAATCTTTGAACAAGTTTCCTGATTTACAAAACTACTCCAATTTATATGATCCGTAAAAGGGGGTTATAAAATACATAAACAAAAATCAAATGTCCTCTATTTCAGTACCAAACACACACATTTTACGAAATCCAGTCTGAAAGATATTGACCAAAAAGATACAGTCCTCTTTTCGTTTGACTTTGGAACAAGATCTATAATTCCATCCAAACAACTCTAATTTGCCTTTACCTTCCTGTAGTATTTGTCATCTCACGAAATCTCTTTTTATCCTGTTTTACCATTTGTCGTTGAATTTCTCGTACTAATTTTAAAAATTTGGCCTTTCTGAACTTCTTGAAAAACGAATTCGTTACCACACTACTTGTAATACATTTTAATTGAATCAGTAATGAACAGAAAAGACCCGGAGGAGGAAATTTCTGCATTAAGTTTTGCGAGTTATTCTTTTCATTGTTCTTGCGGCGTCGTGCAAGTGTGTTGTGGTCATACTTTTTTTTTTTAAGTAATTGGGCACAATTTTTTTATTGACAGGATTAATTGTTATAAATAAATGTATGAGAAGTTAAGTAACGTATCTTAAAGGATGTTAAATTTAAGACCTCTGTGATCTATATCATCTTGGAAACAAATAACCAAATCAAATACTAAATCATATGAAATTGTAGAATTTGTTCTAGTGTGTACTCTTTATTATTTCCTGCAACTGGTAGAAAATGGAATGAATGGTGTTTGTTTTATGCTTTTGAAAAGCCCCTGACTGACGCATCAGAAACGTAAGCAAACTTTACTCTGGTAGCGCAGTTGATAATCTGCGTCGGATTGTGGTCTCACCATCGCTTTGTGGCTTTGCCGCCTTGTTGCCGAGTTTCTTTGAAGACTCAATCGAGCGACACTATGTGGGCTGTCCCGTGGACAAAGTGGATCGCGACCGAACAAAAGGGTTAAAGAGAAGACCGAACACCATTTTCGATTGTATTTGCATGCTCCTCAACTGTTGACATTGTTGAGGTAACCTGTTGGGAAAATGTAATTGTGCTTCGATTATGTCTCACAAATGAAATTATCACCCACTCGTAGTCGCGAACTATTATGAAATGATTCGGGGAAATGTAGTTTTGCATTTGGTATTGCGTTTATCTTTGGTAACACACCGCTGTTTTATGTTAAAAGCACCCGTAATTTTAGTGTTCTTTTGACACTTAATCGGTGTAATGAATTTGTTTAAATAAAAATAAATTTATTTAACAGTAAAAAAATATTTAACCAGTTTATTAGTGCTGAAAGGGAATTTTAGTCGGACGTTCTTCTTTATCTATACCTGTTCGTTGCTACACGCTGTTTTCTGAAGTGATTTTAGTTTAGTATTGTTTGTAAACTCTTAGAAATATCGTAGGACATAGTTTCGCCGCATGTTCGATGGATAATATAAATTTAAATGCATTTTCTGTTACAGGTGAGTGCCATTGCTATTCATTGCATTGAAAGAAAAAAACGAAGTTGACAGGTAAGCGAATTCGAATTCGACAAAAATAATTTGTCTGTTCATTATGGTCTTGTTTTTTGTATTATTTTTAGAATAATGTATTCTAAGTTCTAAAAATTGTACTTCAATAAATCCTTAAATAACTGAATGTAAGTGTTACGTATTTTTATTTTTGTGAGAATTTATTTATTTATTTCAAGTCTTATGGCGAAGCACAGTCCATTGAACCCGCTCTTCTACCTAACTATGACTTGACAGAAAAATTCGTAGGGTGAGGGTAATGGGAAGGAGAGATGTTGGATTGCCGAAGAATATAATCAGTGATTCATAGAGAAGAAACTTTAATAAATACTTAAGAAACAAGATTTTTTTGACCTACCGATTCATTACGAATCTTATGCAACAAAAAAACCGGACCATGCCGACAACACGTATGTGTTTTTACGAACTGTTAGATTGTTCTAAAAAAACCCGAGAGACCTTAAGTCTCGTTTCAGAACACCAGCTAATTATATAAGGCAAGATCCCCGTCGCATTTGTAATCCTTCGTGTTCACTTCAGAGTGATTTCCTGATTCCGTGCCCCACTTCCCCGTTTGCTTTTGGAGCTCCGTCTCTCCGTGTCGCTCTTGCATGCTCGAGGAAGCGCGCGCGGCGTCCAAATACTCTGTGACACGCAGCTTCCCAAATTCCCTGGAGCCCCGTCTTTGCCTTGTGTTCCAAAGCGCGCACAAAAGCAGGCAGCGGTGCGCAAGCGAAGAGATGCGACGACTGGGCGAAGAGATGCTTCGGGGTGAGGGAGGGAACCGCTCCGCTGCGTTTGGAACTGCAGAGATATAGGGGTTGGAGGAATGGACTAGGGGCATTTGAAATGGTGAGGGATGCTGGTGTAGAATGATGGGTGTCTGAAGATTTCCGGGTTGGATACATATGAAAAATATATGAAGACTGGAAAAGTCGACGTTGGTTCACTTGGCAATGGTTATGGAGTTGTGGTTGAGTATATGTACTCCACATTGAGGGGGGCTGGGGTGAAAGAAAAAATATGTGGGCCCTAAAAAGTTGCTGTAATTGGGTGTAGGTACGCATTGAACCGAGAAAAACAGGAGAGGGATAAAACAAGGATGAAGGGAAAACCGCCTCTTGTATTGAAGTAGTCTCTTATATAGGGAGAAGAGAGTCATGTGAAATCAATGGACAGTTGAAACAATAAATGTTGAGGAATGGCTGGAAGAGTCATTTATGTAACATGGACTAGTGAGTGAAGAATAGAGAAACCTGTTCAAGTGAGAAAAGGGTGTAATGGGAAAAAAGAATGGCTGGGAGAGGCGTGAATATGGAGGAGGATGGATGTGAAAATGAAGGAGAGTAAGACCAAACACCCAGAGCATTGTGGAAGGAGACGCAAGAGCCGAGTGACAAAGGAATTACAAGGAAAGACAGTAATGAGGAGAGACACGGTTTTACTGTACTTGTATAATACATGCCTTTCAGGAGGTCGAGGAGGCTTGTTTGGACATGGATAAGAGGAGTTTGTTCGTTTGAAGTGACAGAAATGAGAAATGTAGGTGAGATCTAACCGTTGGACGTGAAAAAGGGTGGAATTCATGTTGTTAAATTGGAAACAATAGCAGGTTATAGAGTAAATAAATTACTTTTTTAGTTATTTTGTATGTATTTCTCGTTTCGTCCAGCAAAGGACCATGGTAACTAGCGCTAAGGAGGTCTAATTGTAAGTAGGCTGACTCACTAGAAACGTTGTGAAACATTTTGGGGGAACCGCGGTGTTACGGCACACCGCAAGCCCAGATGCGATGTGCGTAAACTTTTTTGGGTAGAAGCTGGATTCAACCATAAACCACAACCTTTATGGTAGAGTTCGCTGCCATCAGCTTGTTTTCCCCAAGCAATCAGACACTCGTGTAATAACAAATAAATATTTAATTCAACTTTAATAGAGATCTGAATATTTACAAATGTAGACAAACTCGCAAATCATAAATACAAGTTTAAATTTGTTATTACAAAGATATTGCTATCTAAAAGCAACAATTACACACAGATATAAATACTGGTGTTTATGAATTAACTCGGAATAACTACTCCGATTATCCGAATCTCAAAAGTCTCCAAGTTGCTATCCCGAAATAACTAAATGTTCCAAGCTAAGTCATTCGCGCCTGTAGCAATGTAATAGAATTACCGCAGCAATTCTTAGTGGTCTGACGACCAAAACTGACCAAGTTACATGTTAAATAACCTGCGTACTTTCATACACTTCGCAGATGTCTCACGTCTGAAAGTCTCCAGTATGAAAGGCACTTAGGATCTACAATCCTTCCAATTTATACAGGAGCGGAGGTCACGTGACTACACCTTCGCGACTTTACTGCGCACACCTCATCAGCTAGGTCACCCCTCAGATTCCGCGAACACTGCGTTCGTCAGGCTGACCATTATATTTTGACAACTATTGGAATATTCCCTCCACACTCTCTCTTCTTTGAGGGCGTTCATCTCCGTTTCCAGAAGTAGATGGGAATTGGTCAATCTCTTCACAAAAGACGGGAAGTCTTAGTTGCGGGATTTTTCCTTGTTTGTCGGCGACGGGCCCGGCCATTAATCGCCTTAGGAATTTCTGACTAGCCAAGTACTTGAAAGTGATAATATTTCAAAATCTATATACGGCACGGATCCTGATGTTACATGCGGCTATATGTAATTTGGATTGCTGTATGCAAGTTATTTTGTTATTGGGAAATACTATAAAAATTGTAGTTCCTGGAATGTCTTTGGACGTTTCCGTGTGTGATATTATTTTAGAAGTCACATGTACTTTTGTCGGTGAGTTTTCGACTTTATTGAGTAAAGTTATAAATTTCGCATCTGCGTAATTTGTCCCACGTAACCAACATCTGGCAAAGCGAAAATTGGAAATGACGTCAATTCTTGATTTAGTAGAGTCTGTGCGCTCATCAGCTTGTTTCCCTTATTAAATATTCATTACATGATGCCACGGAAAGGGACCTAAAGATGGGTATGCATTCACACACGAATACACCATCCTGAAACCTTCCTTATTACGAATACTGATGATATCAGGTTAAGTATAACGAAGGTCATTTAAGACCATAAAAATCTTGTTGTAGTCTAGAACTCATCGTATTTTACCGATCCCATGACCGTGGAAAATAGGTCGCTGAAGGAAGAAGAAATTTTTTTTCAATGGACTAAGTGCATCAGAAGTACTTTGTGGAGAATTGTGGTATAGGTTGCTTACATCCCGACCTGGTTGCGTAAGTTATAACAGCACTTTGTAGTTTACTTGTTACGTTAAGGTGAGAGTGCTTTTCCCTTGTAATGTTCGTTAGTGATTCCATCTCTAACATCATACTTAGAATACTTTCATTAAATCTTCCTGATGAACATACTTGGTTTATATCAGCAACGACATGCATGCATAAAAACATACACCCATGCAAAACGGATTAAAGGTTGAAAATTGCAAAATAGATTTCCATTGGTTAACGACTGCCATGGCAGTGATAATTGTGTTGATCGAGTTGGTGAAAATGTAGGATATTCTTTGCTTTAACACTGACAGCTATATTAATATGATCTGAAGTTACACTGACGGCTCAGCACTGGTTCCAATTTCATGCGCGGCGGTGCGAGTTGTATTTGTAGCTACGATTCCCTTTGCGTATCTGAAATTTGTTTGGAAGACTGCAACCAATATGGTGGTTGGTGCAGGAGAGGCAATGTTTTACGGAGCGTGATTTTGCCTCTTCATTTAGCGAACATAGATACGCGAAGCTTAATAAGCATTAAAACGTTTGACAGCCTGTCACTTCGTGACTTAGAAACGGCTGTTGATGCTTAACTATGCTCTGATCAGAGAATTGGTGAAGTGTGCTGAAGATCCCTTTTAAAATTCGCGGATTTTGTGCAAAACAAAAACCCTCCTACCACGCTTTTCTGGAAGTACAAGAAGATTGCTTTCGCAATATTGTATATTCAGTTTTGGATAGATCTAATGAAAATTCACATATGAATGTACATTTGTGTTGAGATATAATAAACACTAAGAGGTGTATTGAATTTAAAATAATTCTGGAAGATCAGATTCCAGAAACATGTCGCAATCACGATTAGGACCATATTTCACGAGTTTTCCTTCCCGTGAATACTTATTTGATCATCTTTCTTAATGGAAGGCAAATTGAGGACGGTAGTAGAAGAGGANATATATATATATATATATATATATATATATATATATATATATATATATACTATACGAACCATGATCAAAAAAATGGGCAAAGGGGAAAATACATATGTCGCCTTTGTAGATCTGTCAGCTTTGATACAGTACCTAGGAACGAATTATGATTAGCGCTCGAGAAAGCAAAATTTCCCCGTAATCTGGTAGAGGTCATCAAAAGCATATATAAGAACGTCAATGCAACTGTGAGATTAGACGGTCAATGTAGTGGGAAATTTAAAATCAAAGGGGTGAAACAAGGAGACTCCGTATGCCCACCATTATTTATTATATTTCTAGACCATCAAACTATAAGGTGTTGCTTGTCGTTTGCAACCGAAAAATATTCTTTTTGCTATTTAGTAAGGATTGAAACGAGTATCAATCTGTTAATTCAAATCTGTAATTAATCTGCTGCCTTGGAGGGAAATCGTAACTAATAAAAAGAACTCGCTGTTCTTGTAACGGTCATTGAAACTTATTTTTGGTTTGAAATTTATTTTCTTATTAACTTTCTTTTTAATGTAGGTTTGTTTACATTAATATTTCACTATTTAATTAAACAAAATGACTCGTAGACATTAGAACTGTCGAATAGTCTGTAACTTAATGTTATTCTTTCATATCGTTAATAAAATACGACAAAAATTTTCCCTAGTTTTGTGAAGTGAAACATCGAACCTAGAACATTATATGTAGTTGCGCGAGATTGTACATTGAAGGTAGAACAAACAGGAAAGTATTAGAATCCATAGTCCATTAAGATAACAATATTATCAAGCTAGTGTTAAATTCTTGTAAAAGTACTTATATTTCGAAAAATCTTACGAATCGTTTCTCTCTTTTGTCTGACTCTTCTCCTTTCTTTGTCTTATTATTTTATCATTATCTCTTGTCTTTCTTATCTATTTTATATTCGTCATCTTTTTTATGTCTCTTTTATATTTGTTTTTCTCTGGTAAATTTATTTTCTCTTTTTCCTCTTTCTTCATTTTCCTTAATTTTGTATATGCATTCCTCTTGATGACTCTTTTGTCTGGTATGTTTGTAATTATCGCCCAACTTATTAACTTTTCTTTGTGATCTCACTACTAGTGTTTCTTGGCTTCGCTGCATTTACTCTGAACCTTCACAATGGTACTACAAATTTAATTAATCCTGGAGAAAGAAGAAATAAATTTGAGGCAGACGATAAGAGGTACAGTGGTTTCAGGGAGACGGCGATGGTTGGAAGTTCGTTGTGATCTAAATGTTTTCTCTTGTAAATGCTTGCGGACTAACTTTTTGCTGCGAGTTTTATTAGTAAAAAGTTGGATTAAAATTGGAAAACTGAATAGAATAATCATTATTACTGTCTCGCCGGATAAATTGCTTTTATGCATTCGTTTACTATGTTCTAAAATGTAATGTTTTCTATTCATTGTGTCACATTGTAGCATTACTCTCGTGAATTTTGTATTTTGTTACAAATTTTAAATCTCCATTACTTTCTGTACACAGTGAATATTGTGCTCGCTTCTCAGCCGCTTCATAATACCTAGGTACATAACACAAAATGTATCATACATTACTATTTATAATGTTGGAGACTTATTATAATTATTATTAGCTAGTGTAAAAATGTGTCATTCATTTCACTTCTGGAGGCATTGACTTCTTCTCACACGTATTGTAAAAGTATAGTTCTATATTTAGTTCCGTAAAATGCACAAATGCTGATGCCAACTTTTTAAGCATAATATTAAAAAAATAAGACAATCGTAGGTCATTGTATGACGATGTATCGCTATATATGATCGTATATGTGTTACCGTGAAAGACCGAAATTGGAGAATGTCGACTTCCACCGGTTAATGTCAACATTCACATAGTCACTTGGTGTATGTCCGAAATATTTTCTAAGTATCTTTATTTCTGACTTACACTGGTAAATGTCGACATTCACCATGCACTAATGGTGAATGTTAAACATGTCGGAGATTTATATTTTCTTACCAAGAATTTAAAACACGAGTTAATCAAGTTCTGACTGAAAAACACGAGTTAATCAAGTTCTGACTGAAAAACACGAGTTAATTTCTATAAAAAGAGCGGTTGCGAAAGAGAATCTTCTACTGCAAGCAGCAAAAATGTTACGAACCTCACAAAAACAATTTCCTCCTGCTCAAATTGGTGATACTGTACGAATACAAGTCCCTGATGTCGACCGTGGTCGTACAGATAGCCGAAATGTGTTAGCGATTGTTGTTGGAATAGAAGACTGACTTCTATAAACTGGCAAATAAAAATGGTACCGTCAAGCAACTTTTCTTTACAAATTACGAACTGATTACGTGTGTAAAGTTACTTTCCATAGATGAGATTTCTTTTGTAGAAATGTCGCTGAGAGAAGCAGCTGCAGCGAATTCGAGAAGTGGGGGGCAAGGCTATACACACTGGCATTGCAAAAGGAAGTGTTCCACAAATAAATGCAGCTGTAAAAGCAAGGGATTCTTGTGCAATTCAAAATGTCATAATAGTTTAAGTTGTTGCAATAAATAAGATTTGAATCACATAGAGAAATAATTTTTTATTACTATTATTTTATTTTCCCATTTAGAATGTACTGTTTACTTTTCCCATTTAGAATATTCATAATTTTTTATGTCGTGATTATTTTCTTTTCCCATTTAGAATGTACTGTGTGTTTTAAATTCTTGGTAATAAAATATAAATCTCCGACATGTTTAACATTCACCATTAGTGCATGGTGAATGTCGACATTTACCAGTGTAAGTCAGAAATAAAGGTACTTAGCAAATATTTCGGACATACACCAAGTGACTATGAGAATGATGACTAACCGGTGATAGTCGACATTCTCCAATTTCGGTCTTTCACAGTAACATATGTATATATTGGTTTGAAACCTAGGAAAAAGTTTTTTGTAAGATTATATGAGGTGTTTATATGTAAATTTTAGAATTACTATGATGAAAATAGTTTTCTTGTTTTGATATTTATAACCCATCTCTTTAACATGATCCTTCAGGGAGATAAAAATGATTGATTTCATTCATTGCATTGATAACTAACGATTAAAAAAAGAAGGAATCTCAGAGTATCAAGCTAAAAGTGTTCCATAGATAGACCGAGAATATGTACAGAATAAGACTCAAAATCGATATTGATTGCCTCCCCTCCTCCCGTCAAATTAGATTAACGTATCACCTATGGCATTTTAAATTCGTGATGACACATTGTATAAATGTCGTAGTCTTGGTTTAAAGCTACCTCGCTGCAGAATTTCTTCAATTTTGTATAAATATTCTCGTGAACATGTATGTAAACCAATATACTAGAGGTTCATACCAAAAATAACCCTCTCTGTATGCATATAGGACTGTTCATTTTATTTTAACAACTTTTTTGTATTATAATTTCCGACTATTTTATGCTTAAAATTTTGCTATGAAGTTATTCTGTATGTTTCAATACTTTGGGGAGACATATTCGCCGTTGGTAAACAGTTACACTAGTCGCATATAAGAAAGTCGCGACCCTTATCAGAAGCGCGTGACTTGACATTGCATAAACTCTTTTATCATCTTCACCTGTTTCATGCGTAGCTTTGATAACCTAGATTGTTTCTTGTAGTAAATTCTATATTTTGCACTTCGAATTGTTGTAGAACATTGGGGTAAAAAGGCAGTCCATAAAAATTAAGAGAAATATTGTAAAGGTTTATTTATATGATCTATATTTCTCTTGAGCAGTTGACTTGGAAAGAAAGTATTGTATTTTTTCAGTTATTTTTGAGTTCCCTATTATGGTTATCGCCAAGGAAATTTTCGGCATTATGAAGTAGTAACTCCCATTGATTCTCATCGTTCTCAAGCTTTATAATTAATGATGAAACATTATTACTTAAAAATTGCTTTTTGTTTCTTCGTACGTTAGATAAGGTTTGTGATTGAGCATTTTTTAGTTATGACTAAAACGTAAGAGGATTCTGTGCTGATCTCACACATTTAATATACGTAAGGGAATTAACTCATGACAAAGGATGACTATATTTTTGCTATAAAAAAATCTTTTTTATTTTTGTAGTACGTGTATTTTTAGCGCAGGAGTTGCAAATAAGGTAATTGGTGTTCCCAGGTTATGACGAATTTAAACAAGGCTAGTATTAGCTGATGGCTCGTCTCTTTTGAGATTAGTCATCTGTGAAAGTAGTTTTCGTGACTTATGATGTTGTATGTGATTGAGTTTGTAGTTACTTCAATTTTCTTTCTCTATAATGACTATGTCATTGTTATTGCGCATATTTCGATGGAAGTTACATTTATGGCTTCCATAAAAATTTATCTGTTGGTGTACTCCATTTTAGTGATATTTTCAATCTGATTTCTCATCAATTAAATTTCACTCTTGTGTACATGGGTAGATAGAGGAAAAGGTTGAACTGCTGAGCAAAAGTCCAGTGTCATGGAATGTGCGTTTTTTTTTACATTGTTGTGGGATACATCGGTTTTCTGTGATGTTTCTAGCTAGTTGCATTTATTTTTTAATTTATCGTGTTGCATTCAAATCACATTTGCAATATAGCGAGAATTTTAAATCCATTACAGAGATGTACCACTGCACCACCAGTTCGCCTTCCACAACTGTAAACTATTTCCACACAGACTAAACCCAGGTTGACCTGAGACACATCCCCATTCAGGAGGTCTAAGCGGAAATGATGTACAGTTATGGAAGGGGAACGGGTGGTGTAGTGGTTAACACCCCTGCGATCATAGCGGGAGTCCCGGCTTCGATTCCCGGCTCGTCGCCATTTTCACCTGACCGAAAGATAGCATGTCTTCTCCACGAGTAGGGTACACGTAAGAAATATATGCAGTTATTAAATAAGTTCCGTATTCATTGCAAATAAAGATCACGATTCGTAATTATTGGCCCATTAAGTATATTACCTGTCTTGTAATTTATGTTCAGTTTTTTATGTTGCTTTTGGTTCGCAAATGCTCATCCTCTAATTTTGGATTGAATTGTTTGCCGCTAATTCTCATACTTCTTTCTAACGTTATAATTATAATTATTCGTAATCGGATGCTCCCTTTGAATTTACACTCAAAAGTAGTGCGAGGAGTGCGCTCCTGGTTCCGTCCCTACAGATCTATATTTCACTGTCATTAATCTCTAGCTATCACTCTTGATAAAAGTGCCCTTCCTTTATTCCTTTTTTTATTTCAAATCGAGATATCTTCTTTAATCAACATAATTTGGGTGAACCAACGAAAAAAAAGTGTTACAGATTTCAAACACTCTTAAACTGAAATAGCGATTAACCACACCGCGAGGCAACAAATAAATAATATATTGAATGCCTCCAGCTTTTCGCACTGATAAACAGATCACTGCACTATCCCATTTCCTTGGCTACTATTTTCATTCAGCTAGCTCCCAGACCTCAGAGGAGATCTTCATTCAAAAATGGTAGACAGGGCCTGGGAACGAAAGGGATGGTGAAGTGTGTAGCTCACCAAAGCGTAAAGCTGCAATTCTCAGGATCGATTCCAGTCCCGTTTCCCGTTTTTATTCAATACAACATTATTATAGTACTATTTATAACTATTATTATGTTCAGTATTCACGTTACAAAATACTGCCGAAATATAGTATTACACCTTTTCTACGTCACTTGTCTCTCTTCTTATTCGATTCCTCTCACTTCCTTCTTCCGTTCTCACATCCTTTTCCTTCGTCTCTCCTTCTCCTCTCCATTTCACTTCCACGCTGCAGTAGCCACTATCTGAAGCAGGTGTGCCGAGGACTGCGGTCGCCTTCGGACCATTTGCAATGCAAATGAGTGGGAAAAATGACCCTCGGGGCTGTAGAGATCTCGGGCGTGGATGGTGCTGCACCAGCGGAATGGTATTAAGCGCGCCATGTTGGTACGCTTGCTTAGCAACTCTAATTAGCTTCCGGCGCCTCCTCGTCTTACTACTTTACCCATCCTCCTTCCTCGTTCTAACCACAAGGGGATCCCCTGTAATGTCATCTCTTCAGCCATCAATCTCGTCTGGCCCTGTGTTGATAAATACATGATACTTTTTACCTGTCTTTTGGATAACTTGTACTTTATACTCGTTTAATCTCATCTTGAACTTTTTGTTGAGAGTTCCCTAAGTTTGTTTGATTTCAGATACAGCAAAAATATGGAAAATTTCAAATAAATCAACTATATTTTATTAAATGTACCATATTTTGTTTTTTACTGAGCTTTTCAGTTTTCAATCATGATTACTGTTGAAACGGTACACCTAAAGAAAATCCGGTGGGACATCGTATAAAATGTATATCATTTGAAAGGACGTAACAGCACTTCAAAATGTAAAACAATGTAATATTTTTTGTGTCCATTCTATATATTAAAAACTCTGTACACAAACGAATTTCCCATAAAAATTCATATTGGGGAAAAATCTTCAAATCCACCTTTCTGATTTCTACCCTTTAAAACCAAATTTCAACAACCTCGTGACGTATCCACCGTCAGATTACTCATATCGTTCCAATTTGTGGATGTGTGTGTTTGCGTGGAGGAGTAACCTTCCTTAGCACCTCCTACCTTATGGGAGATGTGTCTGAATATGTAAATCATGAAATTACTCCCGATTTTGTGCTTTGTGACGATTTGCTTTGCGTATGTGACATGTGTAAATTGGTATAAGTTGGTTAAATTAATATGCAAGAATAATAAAGGAACCGTGCGTAGTTTGTTATTCCCCTAGTGGTCGTGCGCAGTTTTCAACAGCTTTATTGACAATGAAGTTTATTTATTCATCATCGGAGTAGAATTGTTTTTGTGTTTTACGTTATTGTACAGTATATTTTCAACTTTTCAGATCCGTATACGAGGTTATGAACGTTCTCAAATATCAATTTTTGTGTAAAGAACGTACGTACATATTTAATAATTTTATTTTTCTATAATTTGTTAATAGTTTAATTTATGACACATCTATTACACTTATCGTCTTGCCTAGCGTCTTTGAACTTAATTTATGTTTATTGCGAAAGGAATACGAAATTATACTTTTAAGGAAATGAACTATTAGGTAATATAAATAAAGAATTTTTTGAACGGAGTTATGAAATTTGAAAAGTCGATATTTCTTAAGAATAATTATTATTAATAAATATGATTTTACGACAAATTGGAATGTTACGTTTATATCACGTTTGGGAATTGCTGAGAGTTAATAATAAAAAATAAAGTTTGTTTTGTGGAAGATTGGCGTATCTGGAATGAGGGTTAACTCATCCATGTTTTTCAATTTTCCGCAAAATATTAATAATAAATAATAAATTTATTGTCAAAAAACAGTACAAACTGCGTATGACCACGTGGAGGATAATAAATTAATTTACTCTCCGGAAGCAAGCAAGGGACCATCCCATCAATTCCGATCAAGGGCCCTAACGCAGAGGCGGATTCAAAAATTTCAGCAAAAGTTCCTAGATAAGATGAAAAGTTAGCTGCGAGTTATAATACATATATAATGTCAATATGTTTGTAATTTAATGCAAATATGTTTGTAAATTTACATGTACAAGTTATTATCGAACTATAGATTATTCTGAGTATAGTGTTTAAAAATCATAAGAGTTGAAAAAACACTA
>NNCF01126833.1:616784-657616 GCA_002313205.1 Laupala kohalensis | reverse complement strand
GAATTTAACTTTTGTTAAAATCAATAAATTCTTTTACAGTGTAGAAGCACTGGTGCAGGAGGTAGTTTTTAACCGCGGATTTGAAGATATTCAATTTCATAATATCTTTTATATTCTTGGGCAGGGAATTATATAGAACGATTCCCGAGTGATATTGTCCTTTTTGGCAAAGAGTGGTTGACACTCTAGGCCGATGAATATTATTACTATTGCGAGTATTGTGTTCGTGAACGAGACTGTTTCGTATAAATCAAGGGTCTCTTATATTACGTCTCTTATCTTTTGATCCCATGTTGCAATACCAACCACCTTCATTCTAATTTCCTAAATCGCTTAATTTAGCTGCTCTTACTACTACCATGATGCTCTTTTTAATTTCCTTGAAAATAACTAGAAAGGCTATTTTAAATGTGAACGTGTTTACGTCCGGAGATTGTTACCTTGTTTAATTTCCCACCGCGCTAGTGAGTGCTCTCATCATATCGCTTTTATTGTGACTGCGCACGTACATTTTTCGCTTCTAAATTCCATTTCGTTTAAACATTGTTTGTGATGAACTTCTGTTGTTCACAGAACCAATTATTCCCTTTTGGTTCATTTTGTGGAAAATCGGAATATTTTATGTGACCCCTGGGGAACTATTTTACCGGACGATCGACTATTCTGGGACGTAAAATATTGGGTGTGCACATCATTTTACTTTTGTTCAGGACAGATCTCAGTGCTTTTAATATGAGGATAATTTGTTGATATCCAAAACTCATATTTGTGGCGATTATATACAATAAATAAAACAAATAACCGAAGGAATTAAAAAACACCACGATAGAGGTACATTATAGGTCTGATTGGAAAGAGAATTCTTTGTTTTTAAATCTAACGTCTTTCACAAATTTCGTTTGCAAAGGGCAGAAATTCTTTCACTCCGCTAAGTAAGAGGTGAGTGTTTCATTGCATGAAATTCGTTATAAAACACGCTCCCTTCTTCCGAAATTTGTTAACTATGGCTAGGTGACAATGCAACGGCCTGGCAATCGAATCGAGGACCTTCTTCTCGGATCACCAAATCCTATTTTCAGTTAGTTCCTAAGATAAAACTGCCTTAATTGTGGAGTACAAATCGAAAGGACCCTAGTTCAAAGAGAGGGAAAAAAGCATTAGCATATTTATGAAATGTACCTGGCTAATTCGCATAGGATTTTTGTTACAATACGTCCGTGACGGATATACTCCGTACGAGTTCGTTTGCTAATAAAATTGAGCTGTTTATTTCCTGAGAATTTACTTACTGAATAACAATCTCGTGTGAAACTAGTTTTCTTCGTGTAACTCCATCGGTGATCGATTCCGCAATTCTTCATGAAAAGCTAGCTTTTATTTCAGCATCGTAAACTTTGCAAATCCTAACATTTCCAATTACAATTTTGAACCTCTTTCATTAAAACCGTGTGAGACAAATACTTTATGGCATGGTAATAATTTCTATTGTACAGTTCATTAACATGTATACTGTTTCTTGAGTCTTCGCACGAAAATATGGATAGAAGGAAATGACTCAGCTCAGCATTGCTGTGAAAAGAGTTCTTCCGTTGTTTGTTTTTGCTTTTACTTTCGTTCCGGTTCGACGCCTTGTGAAAAATTCACTGCCTGGAACGTTGGAGCGAGAGAATAGAAATAGGAGGGAGGGATTAATAAATGGGAGCTCCATTAATACATTGATGAAGACGGGTCAATGACTGCGGAATGTGTATGTTGTTGCTAGAAGGGGTTATGGGAGCTTAGTGAATAAGTAGATGTGTACTTGGGTGATTTGGGAAGGGATAAGAGCAAAAACCTTTGACCCAGAAGTTCGACGTACTTGAGCCCTCGCAATATGCGCTGGCCATGCGCCGAAGGGTAAAGGTCAAAGGGCAGGCAGCAACAGATGGGAGTTAGGGTTGGAGGTGCTCCTAATCTGCTTTCAGGTGAATTTAATCCTACGTTGCTATTCGTGCTCTAATGCTCGTGTTTCTCTCTTGGTTCTTAAAATTTTCATATTCCTGTCAGATTCTTTTTCTGTCGTACGTCTATTTAAATATGTAAACTTTGTGTTTTAGGCAATATTAAATATTACATGTCTTCTGGCGTGTTAAATCAAGTATTTAATAGACAAAAATTTATTACAATATAGACAACGGACTCCCTTCCATACAGAATCTTGTATTGTTTTTTATTGAATTTTACAAAACCAATGACGGAGTCAGCCCGGCTCATCGGGTAGAGCGCTTAGTTGCTGGCTGGATAAGCGGAGTTCGATCCCCGGTAAGATGGGGATCTTTCATCACACCTCAACATCTATACTGAGTCCCAGGCCTATTCAGTCTGCTGTAAAATGAGTAGGAGGGTCTATCCTTGGGTCAAACCGATCGGAGCGAGATGCTGACCACATCTCCTCCTCCTACTGCCGAGGTCAAGTACTCGTAATTGCGGAACTCCGCGAACCCCTTTGTGTTTTCTCGGGGCCTGTTGAATTTTTTGACAAAACTAATGACACTTCTCAAACATTTTTTTAGTGAGAATCGATGTTAAATGTGTGCAGTTTTACTCGCGTTAACTGAAATGGTCGGGGGAGAATTTTTTTGTAGAAATAAAGTAGGTCTTCAATGAGCTTTCTAAAAAGTGTTAACTAACTAAGGAATGAAATACCCCGACAGAAATCTGAAAAAGAGGGTCAAATCTAAAAAACATGCTAAGTTATATTTTATTGCTGGAATCCATTCATTTGGATGCAAAAAGAACCCCCCACCCAAATTTCGGGTGTAAAGGGTTCAATAATGTTTTTTTCTTTAAATTTGTGACACCCACACACACACACCCCCACCCACACACACACCTACACACACACTCTGTTCGTCTGTGTGTGTGTTAAAAATTGCATAAAATTAAACATAGTACATATTATTAGGAATATTTATTTATTTATTTTAAAATTATATACTCGAAAATAATCCTACCTGTAATTATAAACAGGCTTAAGAAAGAATATAAAATATTTATAGTTCTATTTCTTTCTAAAATCAAAACACCATGCTATAACCCTTACATACCTGAGGCCACCGAAAAATATATATTATATAGTGTTGACTATTTATTTATCTAAATAGAACAAAAATATATTCAAACAAAATTGCTACCTGGAGAGGTGGGGGAGTAGTGTCACAATTGTGACACTTAGGTCTGTATACTTCCCACAAGAGTGTTGTTACGATTGTGACTGTTCAATATGGTTCTATTTATTAACTAAATTATTGGTACAAATACAATTCGTACATTATTTCAACATGATCAGTATACAGGGGATCTATTGATTTTCCATTTTGTTGATAAAACTGATATATGCTGAAATTTTTGAATCCGCCTCTGCCTTAAGACCCTTGAACGGAATTGATGGGATGGTCCCTTGTTTCCGGAGAGTAAATACCTTTATTGTCCTCCACGTGGTCATACGCAGTTTGTACTGCTTTTTTGACAATAAATTTATAATAATAATAATAATAATTATTATTATTATTATTATTATACGAAATCAATGCATCAAACAAATTCTCAGAGGTGAAGTATTTTTTAAAATATTGAACAGGACTGAAAATCGAAAGCTCTGTGCTTTTATAGTTTTCAACTGTACCCGGATTCGAAGGAAATCCAAATGACGTTTTATTCCAAAAATGAGACTTTGATTACTTGCAGTTGCTTTTGTCGTCAGTGTGAAGTCATTTTTATAATCGTTATCATAGGCAATTTCATCGTCAGGTGGGTCACCGTTGGTCATTCCAGGTCAAAATCGTCGTTCAGTAAATATTCTAAATTTGTTTTGTAGTTGTTTCAGTATATCTTAATCATATATTGTATAATTAAGCAGTAAAATACACAAACTATTAGCGAAGATGTATTCGAACTTTGGGATCTGTTCAGTCCCAACTGTCACAATTGTGTTATTCAAACAAATCACAGAATTTCGAATACTCAGAATAAAGAATTGCAATTCTAAAATCTGATGAACAGTTTCGAAAATATTTTACGTTGTGAAAATTTCGTACAAGCCAAAGAAATTTTTTAAAAACTGATCAGTTGGAACATGTAATTGAAAAAAGTACTTTTACAAATAATATTAAGGAATCTTACAATTTAGAAAATAATTCAGAAAGCAGTGACTGTTCTTCTGTTGAAAGTATGAAGGTTGATAGCGATAGTAATATTTAATATTTGCAATTCATCATATATTTTTATATTAAAAAATGTACTAAACGTTATTAAAATTTGCTTAATAGTTCGATGTATTTGAATGTTCTAAATTCAATTGGTATATAATTTTACATACATACATTTTGGATATTTAATAACAAGTTGGATATATGTTTTTAATTATTATATGTAATATTAATATACAATATAATATTTAATTACCAAACCTAAATATAAGGGAATTAATACAAATATAAAGAAATCAATCTATAAATATGTATGTACAGATTCGCTCACGTGAATTGGCCCTTCTCTAAGTGTATGTGTGTGAATATATATTATAAGTTGTGTGTGTTTGTATGAGTGCATAAGAGTGTAAAATTCTATATTTAAAACGCATATAATTCTCTTAAGATGCTATTATAAGTACATTTTTCGCCCTCTAGAGGCGAAAATTCGCATAATTATTTTCCCAAAAAACTTAATTTTTTCAAAATTTTCCAAAATACACTTTTTATGCATAAATTTTACTTTAAAATCTATAAAAAGCACAAATATCGCAAAAGAGCGATATTTAACCCTTTACAACCGAATATTTTTGGGGGGCGGGTTTCCGAGGGGTGGGGGGAGTAAACTTTTGGGGGGGGAACTTTTTGCATCCATATGAAGGGATTTCAGCAATAAAATATAACTTAGCAATTTTTTTGGATTTCATCGCAGTTTTCCGTTGGGGTAAAATGTTTTATCGTTTATGGAATTATATTCCAGTGCAACCCCAACGAACCTACCGATTTGGGCAAAAGAGGTGTCTGTAGATTTTCATCAACCCTTGGAGTGTTGTAGGAAACGTAATACATTCAGTATCATTATTTTTTTCTTGTAAAACTAATATTAATAAATACTGATACGGAAACCAAAGAATTATTACACGATTGTTTGCAATGCATAAATGAAAAAAAAAATCAAGGTCTTCGAAAGCAAAGTGAAAGATAAGTTATTGGTTGTTAGTGATACGAATAAATTAGGATACGCAACACTTTTAAGGTGTGGTAAAAATTACTGTAATGGTAATAGTAATAATAATAATTAAACTCAACTACAGTAAATAAATAATGCCACAAAAGTTCTAAACGAATTTAAAATTGTTGTAATACTTGAATATTTTCACTTAATTAGACTTATCAAACAGTTTTAAAGAACACTTGCCCCGGATTCTAAACTCTCGTCCTCTAAAATGTTTCGGAACTCATTCATTTAACTCCTGTATGGCAAAATATTGTGAATGTGGGAGCTACTCCTCTGGCGCAATGTTTTTTACTTATTTGAAACATGTGGGAATGTATTAATGTCATTTCTATTTGAATTCTCGTTAAGAGCTTTGGTCAGTCATTTTTGCATAGACTGATTTTTCATATTTTGCTGTTATATTATTTATTCTATATATAGACCGTTAGTTCGCAATTTTAATTCTAAGTGATGTCTTTAATAGATCACTATGAGAGGGATAACAGTGTCCTCGTTCCGGGTTGTATGTAAGCGCTGACTAGTATTTATGAGTGATGCAATAGCCAGTCCATTTCCCCTCCCCACCCCTCACACTGTGACCGCTTCGCCATTGTTCTCTGGCCTTCCGATGTGTGCCATTGGCTTTTTGCAGGACCACCGGCGATGTTTTGTTGGGAGGGGAAGGATTCAGTGGAGTGTGAAAGTTATGTTTATCAGTTGTTTACTTAGAAAGTGATGTATTTTTTATTTGGATTGTGTGAATCACGCATTTATTTTGGTCCGGAAGGGGGGTGCAAAACTATTCATACCTAAAATATTTTATAGATTATGGGAAACAATTGTTTCAGATTCACAAATGTGAACTTGTGAGGAAAGTGTTGGCTACGAATAGGAAGTTAAATGTGGTAAGAAAATAGAATGGGATTTGGGAGATTTCCTAAATTCAGTAGAAATAATAAAATAATAGTTTTTTTTTCTTACCAAATAAAAAACTGATTCTCAGTATTCTCAGTTGGTTATGGAAATGACAGATTCTAGTGCAAATATTTTTAATAAATTATTAACGCGTGTGTCTTTCCTTCTGTGAAGTTTATAGTTATGTCATCTCATTAAAAACCTGTGAGCGGAAGCACTGTGAGCTGTATTGCGCCCCATCCGTGGTGTAGTTGCGGCTCCCGTGAGTCAGCATGCCTTACTTCACCCCCTGCTGTCACCACAGCGTGACTTCTGCCCCTCGAATGAAGGGTCACCATCGCCTCCGCCTTTGGCATCTCTTGCCCCCGGCGACGCGTCATCGGCGCATGTGTGTATACGTGCGTACGTATGCAAATGCGTTGCAAGGGTGGATGTCTACGTCCCTGAGGCTCGGAGGCGACAGATGGGCGCCGTTGACCACTGCGGTCGCGTTGATGTTGCTTGGCAAGACGTGTGGTATTCGCATTCGCGGAGACAATTGCGCTAATAGAGCTTTCCACGATTTTTATTTTAGGTTGGGCTTATATACTAGGGATATGGGAAATTTTTAGTGCACTATGATGCAAATTTAAGGCAATTTACGATCTCGTGAGAATATATTTTTATTAACCCATACAAATAATAGGCTAATGTACCAAGTTATTATTTTGTGAAATACAAGAAAAAAGTTGACTCATATTGGAGTGGATTTGAACCCGGATGCCACCCCCCTAAATCCGCCTCTGGATATAAGTGGTGACATTGTTAATGTACCATCCTCGAGTGCTGGTCTTCCGGAGAACACCAGTTACGGCAAATCTCTATTGTTGGCCCACTTACCTCTGTGGTCGTGAAATTCAGAATCTGTTCGCAGGATATTTATCAGGAACTGCCATGAATACCGGGAGATCTTCATTTCTATATCGATTGTAAAATACATTTTTATTGTTTCATTTAAATAATACTTTGTTTCATGTCAAATTTTTTATTGTAGTTATAAGTAAAGTGAAGTCTGTTGAGACATTTAAACTATCGTTGTCTTTAATTTAGCTATTCTCGTTTTCTAGAAGTTATTACGAAAAGAAAGTAAAACGTTCTGTTGGAAAACAAATTTTGTTTTTATAAATTAATCATACGATTTCAAGTGTTATCTGGAATCCGCGAAAAAAGAAATTCTCGTCACTCCCTTGAAAATATCTGGAATATTGTTATCCAAACGGATTACAGTATGTGCATTGTGCTGTGTGGGCATTACCACAATACCCTGTTGATCTTGATAAGACTTCCCGAAAAATAGCATGGTTTTACTTTTAAATTCTGAAGTTATAATACGTCTGAAATTGTATTTAAATATTTATCTCTGCCATGACTATAAATTCAACTGTGAGCAACGGTATTCATAATAAAGACCATTTTTCACTAATATTGTTTAAATTTATATAGTAAAATTATTATTAAGTTGCATTTTTAGCAGTGTATTATCCTTAAATCTATGTTTGAAAATTACTCTGGTTAAAACCACATATATAACACTTAAATTGTGTTAAATCATTATGTGCTGGAATAGCGGCGAGTTCGTTCCTAACACCGCAAGTCCTACGGCTACTGTATCATAATCACCTAAAGCTGGCAACTTCAAACCCCAAACAATAAACCAGTACAGCGTAGGAAGAATGACTGAGAGAGACGCAAGGCAAACAGAATCAGCGAAGCAGAGGGAGAGAAGGAGGCGAAAGAGAAAATTGTCGGCGACGGCAACGGGGTCTACATCCGCCTTCGGAGCACCGGCGCAGCTTCCGGCCGCCGCCGACGTCGTTGCTCCGCGGAGGAGCTGCATCCATGGCCGGAAATAGCCCGCGTAGATGCGCTCTCGCCCCATCCCTTTGGCGCTTCCCTTCTTAAGGGTGATGAAGCGAAGCGGGAGACTTCTGAGGGTGACTAGGTATTTAATGCGTATGTGAGCATTACCTTGTATATGCACACCTTGTTTTTCGCATTTTCTCTTAACGTCCCTTAGCCGAGGGACTTTCTTTAGCGTAAGTGGTTTTGCACACGTGTAATCTTATTTTGGAGTGTGAAATCAGCTAACGGTTTTGGAGTGTTGAGAGTTTTAAAACTTTCTGAAGAATTCTTTTTTCTTCCACTTTCCTCAACTTTATCTCTGGTTATCAATTCCTCGCTGGTAAATCTGTTGTATATTTCCCTCTCTAACATTTGATCTTATTGTTCTTTACAAAAATCGCGTGTAGTGGAATGTTATCACATTTTTTTATGTGAATTTCCTTGTTGATACATCGTATGAAACTTATGTTAATAGCGTATTACAAATTTTCTAGTCAATGTACCAATTTTTTTTTCGTTCTTAAACAAAATTTAAATGTTTTTGAGAACCGTTCAAATTTAAGTTGGTCTTTCGTTACTAGTTTATGAAAAATTACTTGTATGTCTCTCAGCGTGCTTTTCTGTTCAGTTATAGGATTTGTAAAGACATTGACAATTTTGTTCCTTACATTTCCGTGAAGTGTCCAATGCTAGATGATATGGGCACTGTGGGATGATATGTCACTCAGAAACATGAATGTCATATGTTCTAATCTGGCATTATCTTTGACGTAAGTTTGCACTTCTACGCTACCTTAATAGTCGCTGTTCAAAATGATACGTTTTGTTCCGTCAAGAAACTCGACAGAATGTAGTTCTTCAAAAAGATGAGGCTATTTTTCTCTCACTTTTTGATATAGAGTGCATGTATGTTGTCTTCATTACTATTAGTATTTTGTCTTCTTTATTTCTTATAAATAATAAGGTAATTATTGTAAAAAAAGCAGTTACAAACTGCGTTTCACTTTGTGGAGGACAATAAACTAATTTACTCTCCGGCAGCATGCAAGGCATCGTCCCATCAATTCCGATCAAATGTATTTCATTGGTTTATTTTCTTAATATTTCTCCTAGTTCTTTTGTGTTGTTCTGAGAGATTTAATGTGGTAGGTAGTTTCAATATAATCTTATGTTGAAATATGTATCACGATGATCCACTTCGAACATCTCCCGCTAGCTACTTAGACAAGCTCTTCCTTTTGCTACACCCCATTCACAGACATTTAATAGAAACCCAAAGCGGCGTTTCTCCTCTGTGCATCTCTTGACCAGGACCATCTCCTCTCCCACTATCCTCTTTCCTAAAGACTCGCTCCCCACACCCATAACTCCTCGCAGCTGGTCCACGCACCCTCGTTTGACGGCTACCCCTGTATCTCTCTCCGCCGCTGTGAGTTTTAGGACCCATCTGCGTAGATGGTCGCTATAAGCGCCTCTTCTGTGCGTATAATCTTAGCACATATGCGTTGTTGCACATTGTGTCCCGCGCATTCTGGTTATATGGATGTAACAATTAGAAGTTACGACGGCTAATTCAGACATTAATTTTTATGTCCACAAAGTTCAGGATAGTTACAAATGTTGTTCAGTGCGCATATTGTCATTATGAAAAGCAGTATTCAAATTATGATTAGAGATTAACCTCTTCGTTGGGTTCACTTGTCCTCGGGCTCATACCCGAGCGCATGTGGATGTTAGTTCAGAGGAATCGGATGATATGACTTGAACTGTGTGTGTCGTTTCTTTTCTTCATGCTGTTAATAGGATGACACAATCTTTAAATACTTTCCGAGTACCCGCAACTGTACTCAATGAATGATGGTACTTTCAGTGTAACCATCCTGCATAAATCTCCATTGAAACAATTAAAAATATTAATAATTGCATTATATGTAAATATTCACATATCTCCGTTGAAACTATTAAAAATATTCACATGTAGTTTATTAGTAATCTACATTTTTTACTTTTTATAGTATTATATGGGATATTTTTATATGTATTTTATCTTTTTTGATGTCAGTTAACATTTTCTTACGGAGAGACATAGTCGATTTCTGGAGATAAGTGTAGAGTAATTTCGAATTGGAAACTGTCACCAATTTTTCCCTCTTAAAGAAAGGATTTTCGAAGCTCTAAATTAAATAGTGAATAATTGGCTTTAAAATTAAATATGAAGATATCGTGGATTGTGGGAAATAAAATCAGTTGTGGAGTTTGGTGAGATTATTGATTGTTTGGTGACACGTAGTTAAGCAGGAGTTTTGCTCAGCTCTTTCACCTTTTTGAAGTAGTTTTCTGTGATCCCGAAGTTCGAAATTCGACCCCGATCGTAATTCGAAATTCTCCCACAGTTAATTTAATTACCTCTAAAGACTTCGCCATTTGTTGATAAATTATGAAAAATTCGAATAGACAGTATACACATGAACCACTCAACTCCAACTTCTTAAAGTTCCGTTTTTTACTACTGTCAAAAGAATTTCAAGTTGGAAACTTCCTAATTGTTTTATTTTTAATATGTACGTGGTGTTCAAACGTGTATGGTACTATTTACGATTTAATTGAAACAATCATATGTAGACTATGAATATGAATAAAAGTTTTCTTAATTTGAGCGTGAAAAGGAAATGAACCATGCAAGATAAATAGAAAAGATCTCTACTAAATCCATATCAACATAAGATAATGATAAATATATTTTACGTACATTGTTTATAATGTTTAATTACCTCACAATCCTTCCATTGGTTTTTTTAATTGTCTTTTTCATTCTCTACTCTCGTTCCACTTTCTTATTGTGTAACAAACGATATTACCTATGCAAACATGTCTTCGTTAATGAATAGATTTACTTCCTTTGACATCAGTCGTGTGTAAGTAGAATCGTACAGGTCTTGACAACGCAACACATGCTATTTATATCCAATCAAGACTGAATAATAGATCGACGCCAGGGCTGCGACATATACCACTTCCTTACCAAATCTGAACCTACGAGTATAACTAAAATTTCATGTATATTTGTATGATGTCCATGTATATTTTTTGATCATATTTGTTGGACAATTTAGTGTTCGGATTAATTGTGTGGGAGAACTTATAGTAGGCAGCACTTCCTGTGACAAATTTGGTATTTTTTTGAAATCATCAGTAGCACTTTTTGAAACCACTACTTGTGTAGATAATGTAATACAGTAGAGGTGTGCTCAACTACACTATATCTTGTGTATGTAGGTTTCCGCAGCTGGGGTGAGGATAAATAGTGGATTGTCCAGGTACTCTGCGTCTATTGTTAAAACGTTTTCCCACCAAAGAGCGCTGGTTGAGGACACAATGTACGTCTGTTAAACCTGCAGCATTATATTATGAACGCAACTGTTGGTAAGTTTAGCTCACGAAGGTCATATTAACTAGGAAGAAGTAGCACCATCCACTCAGTCCAGCCATAACAATTGTATTGAATTATTTATCTTATTTAGTAAGTGCGAGAACTTTTGTTGTCCTCAAGTTCCCTGAAGCAATAACAATTATCGTTTCTTTCATCCTTCGTTTCTCCCCTCGAAATAAAAGTTCTCGGGTATCCTTTTGCGTCGCACTTCACTCTCACTCTGAGCATTGTTTTACCCTCCACCCCCCTCGTTAACCTCCTTCAACCCTTGCAGTCGCTAACGGAGGGGTAACTACCACGGTCAATATTCGCGTAATTTCTGTTTACTTGGATACCATGACTACCCCTTGTTTCCTTTTTATATTCACCCGCTCCTATTTACATAACTTTTACTTAACCTTTTTTTATTCATTTTTGCATTGTTCTCAGTAGACTATATTGATTCGAGCCATGTTGTACTATTACCTTCAGTAGCTTCAATACCTATGTAGGTGAATATAAACTGCAACTCTGCACGTTGCTTCTGGTCTCCTCTTTCTGCTACCAGTCCAGGTATAAAATGGTTCATCTTCACGTCATTTAAGAGTCAAACTGTTGTAATTTTACTGCATTTGTATTTAATATTTTTCTCAAAGACTCACCTCTTTGAAATAAGTCTTGTGAAATTGTATATGAAAAATAGTGTAACCCGTTATTTCTTTGACATTGAATAGTACTAACAACGTATCTAACAATTCAATAGGGTTTCAGGCGAAAAGTTTTAAAACCGTTTTATTCAATACTATTAGAACGATCCGAAGCTGCCCGGGATTTGGAAAGAAATTTAAAATGATTACTAGACATTCTATTTTGTTTAAGAATTTCGCAAATAAAACAAAAATAAAATAATATTTATTTCCATTGTTAAACTTACAGAAATTACATCAACATTTAGATAAAAATTGGTACTGGGAATATTTTACCCTACGGAGATTATTAAAACATCTGTCACCAGGTCTGGATTTTTTAGCTCATTTTGCGTGGTGTTGCCTGGTGTTCTTATATAATATTCCACATTCATCACTTTCCTTATATTAAAGTTCCACTTTTGTTCATTTCAAAAATAAAAATACCCGTAAAAAAAGCCTATGGAAATACAATCAGTTTTCAATATCGTATACTACTAATATGTTATTATTTTCAAATTCATGCAGAAGGAAAATACAAAGAAAGCTAATTAACGAAGCACATAGTTAAGTTCTCAGAATTCTTTGGTTTTCATTTCATATTTAGGTCATGTCCTTGAAAACAAATGTTCTTCACAGCCTTTATATAATTTTTCTTCTACGCTTCGGTCACGTACATTCTACGTTCCATAGTTTGTCCACCTCACGTAACGCAATTGAATTCTGGCGGACACATTAGTAAGCTTCGTAGTCTTGCCATCCGAGTCAAGATTCACAACTTCTGATTAGCAACCAATTTTAATTGCTTTTCTGCTCTTGTAATTCACCAATATTAATCATACTTTGTATTTTAGTTACAATAACCTCGGTCCCGTCTCCCATTTTCATTCAACGTAACATAATTAATAATCCTTAAGACGAAGTCCTTTGAAATTTCAAATAATTTTATCGATTACTTTTTCCAATTTCCATGTCGCAGACATTAACTTTTATTAGCGTAGATAACAGTCTCTTTCTTTTTCGTTATTTACGTATCGTATTTGATTTAAACGAAGAAAAACACGTAAAAATTAAAATTGTAGAATTGCAATAAATACATTGTGTATATTCTGTTTTTCCGTGCCAATGTTATTTTTCTACCTGTTTTAACAATACTTATTGATAATATCCCCCCCTCCCCCCCCCCAGGGGACTTATATCTAGTAAGTACGTGTTTGGCAAAACGGGGTCCCGAGATGATTCTGGCGTTACTTCCACTTGTTCAAGGCTCCTTCCTTTCTCTTTCCTCACCTTTCTTGGTCACCTCTTGTTCTTTTCGATCCCGACGCTATTAGGGCTAGGGTATCTTTCATTTTCCTCATTTTTCCCCCCCCCCTCATTTTTTGTTCTCAATGTTTTGATGTATGTTTTGAGATGTGTTTTGGTATGTTGTAATTCAGGAGAGTTTTTAGTGGGTATGGTTGAGTCATTCGGCGAGTCCCACACGCGGGACTCGCCGAAAGACTCAATCATATCTACTAAGGAGAGTCATGTTGGCTCTCCTTAGTGCGTAACTGCATTTTCCCTACCTGTACAGAATTTTAGGGCTCTAATGACCTCGATGTCGACGAGCCTTAAAGTCCCACAAAAAATCTCCCACTGTTCCAAATTCCTGCAACTAAAACATATTAGAGTTCATCTCTGTAATTTGTTGACAAATACATGGAAAATGTGCATGGAACACATTTACTGAGCCATTGTTTCTTCAACATCGTTGAAACTCATCAATCATAATCTTATTGTCTGATCGCGCCGATCGTCATGAACCACGTTCTCCCAACCAGTCAGTTTTCACGAGTGCTATCATATACGGCCCAGCATTCACTTACCTGTATGTAGACGCGCGGCTCGCTTCTACAGATTCTGTGTGCAAGAAAATAAAATTTCTAGAAGTATTTCTACATGATATTTCACTTAATAGTAAATCTATATTTAGAAGTAGAATGTATGTAAACAATTAGTTTGTTTTAAGAATTTTATAGTCGAACAATATTTTTGATATTTAAATATATGGCGCTGGGGCACGGAGTCCTGGCAATGTTAACACTATCCCTTTAACACTATGCCTTTCCGTGACGCTCCTTGATTCGATAGAGTTTACTGGAAGATGCAGGAGAAAATCGGATTCTTGGATGGAAATTGCGACCGATGTATCATAGCCAACCGCAGAAATCAAGTCATTTTAGCTGAAATAAATAATCTCAAGTATGGCGTCGTGAGTGCGTCATTTGTGTATAGAAGAGTGAGAAAAGCACGCACATGGATGGTGAGAAGAACAACGTAGGTAGTGTAGGTACGTAGGAGACTATTGTGTTTTAAGTGGAAACATGTGGGGTGAGTACAAGAAACGCTTTCCGTTGCCCATTGCTATAAATATTTGTTAAATCATTTATGATGCATCCAATATCTTTGTCTTAAATTAACTAAATTATCAGTTATGCACTCTCCAGGCTACTACAGAAATGGGGACTAGATCGGAAACTTGAGGCACGTGACCAAATTGATCTTAGCGTCAATAGTTCACCCCGTGTTAGGATTCTTATGTAAGTAATAGACGTAAAATCTTACTAAAAACTACTAGTGTTTACTTATTCTTGCGAGATTGTCTGGTAAATGGATCTTTAAAAAGCTGAATAAGTAGCAGGGTCTTCCTGGTGATGTTTGCTAATCATTCGAAATCTCGTAAGAGAACGTAATATGTAACTGGTCGTAGGTGTCCGAGAACACGCTGCGCGAAGGCTAATGGGTCCCCTCGGGTCGTGTGATCGCCTGCTACCCGACCAGCGTCACGCACGTGACCCCGAGGGACACCCTCATGGATGAACTCCGTCTCTTTGCTCTGTCACGCCAAGCGCAGGACTCCAATGGCTCAAGGGTCGATGGACGCGAGCGTTGTCGCTCGAATGGGCGTGTTATTGTGTTTGTTGGCGTGTCCGCTATGACTTCGCCTCATGAAGAGGAGGAGGAGAGTAATTATTCGGGTAATGGTGTACCGTCCAAAATATGATAATTCTGAGTCGAGTCTTGGCTTATGTGAACTTCTTTGTTCTTCCTCTATTATTCTTTTAAAAGTATTTCATAGATATCTCCTGAAAACTCTATTATTAGTTGGTATTTTGGTACTAATAATATATTTCCTTATAAAAAGTTTTGTTTTTACTTGTATTGTACAGAAGAAAGTGTTTTTTTTTTCGAACAAAGATAAGCACAACGCGTGACTGATGACTAGGACCAAAGAAAATATTTTTGAAGTCATTCCCTGTTCTATAACTATGATAAGGAGGTCACTGGCCAGTCATGGTCATGAGCTAAGATAAACTATTTGGACGTATTATATGCCAAGATTACCCAGAAGAAGGTTCAAATAGCCTTACATTTTCATTACAATATCGTTGTGGTTTCATGTGTGAAATTTTTTTAAATGTGATTTTTTAGAAGTTTGACAACTGAAAGTGTGTTTTGCTCCAAATTTGTATATCAT
The DNA here is from genome assembly GCA_002313205.1 of Laupala kohalensis. Taxonomy (NCBI): domain Eukaryota; kingdom Metazoa; phylum Arthropoda; class Insecta; order Orthoptera; family Trigonidiidae; genus Laupala; species Laupala kohalensis. The sequence goes on along the minus strand of NNCF01126833.1, from coordinate 641,979 downwards.
GTAACTTATCTCCGAAAATTGTTTCAAATTTCAGATTTTTCCACGCTCATTTGTTCTGTAGTATTAGCAATAACATATCATTAAATAATATATTGGGGAAGAAAATTGAAGTATTTCAAATTTTACATATCGCATCTTGGAAGAATCACAAGTGTGAATTGAGCGTACGCAGTTCCATTTAGATTTCAATTATTTTTCTTTTTCTCTCTGACACATTGCAATCGATTTATGTCGAAAGCATGGAAATCTACTTCTGCATTTCCGTGTTTTTTCCTTCTCATCATACAGACGTACATCTCCTTCCACCGTTTCTCGTTCTTCCAAAACTTTCCAGTTCACCAATACTCGTGTCCCCTCCACAGAAATGTATCTCACTGTCAACCCGTCGTCTCAAAGGCGAACTTTTGAAGGTTCCTATTGCTCCCTATTTTTATTTTCCTTTTCCTTTTGCCTGAGCTTCAGTCCGTGGACTAAACTGACGGCTGCATCTCTTCTGTAATCGTGGATCGTTTCTGTTGCCAACCTTCAGAATTTTCTCTCTTCTCTTTTTCCCCTTCTCCAAAGTCAAGTCTTTGACGGTATTAATGATCCGTCCTTTCACGGACTCCAGAAATACCTTTCTGTTTTTCTCGTTTTCACTTTTCGTCCGTTTTCTGTTGTGTTCTGGCGTATCGTTTTTATGACCGCTGTTGGAACGTTTTTTTCTGGTGCCAGCTTTTCGTTACACTGGCGCAGAGCTGGAAACCTGGAAAGGAAAGGGGTTTTGAGATTCGTTGCGTAAATTTGTGGAGGTTTCCGCAATATTTCAGATTTCTTTTGCAGCTATTCTGCTGTCTAATATATTTGCTGTACTTTGCAGTGCCGTTCTCTATGAAATATATTTCTTCAACTAATCGTTTCCGCTTCTTGTTCTTTTTAACGCAACAGGTTCTCTTTTAAGTTTAATTACTTTTTATTTTTATGGTACTTTAATTTATTATGGTGCTTTTCTAATGATGGTTCGTGACTATATATTGTTTTGAAACTACCGAAGTTTTTCACGTACGTGAATTCCTTAATTTTTGAATTTTCTCCGTCTTGGTAACGTATGTGTTTTCCTTTATTTGAGGTCCATGGTCCAACTTACATAGATTTTGAGCATAAGTTCTTAAGTATTTAACTTCAATTCAGATTCAAATTAAGTTCCATTAGCATGGCAGCATTGGGACTAAATATGTCGGTTCAAATATGAATCCCGGAATTCAATTAAATTTAACATTTCCACGTTATCTATGAGTATGTCTGCTAGTAATGTCCCCCAACATTATTTACATTAGAAAGTTTCAAATATCTATCCAGTTAGTCTAATGTGTTATGCGGATTCTGGGGCAATGACTACAGCAGTTTGAAACTTCATCTTTATATTGAATTTTATCAATCAAACTATTTACTTCTCTCACCCCCCCCCCCACACACACACCTTCTCAAAACAATATGGTGAGTGAACACTTAAGTAAAGATAAGTATAACCTGCAGTGAGGTATCGAAAAAAAAGAAATTTCATAATTCATGTTGGCGGTTCGAAGTAGTAAAGGATACAAGGAAGTATTGTATTATGAGTAATAGTGGTGCGGTCTTTTGAAAGGAATTAAATTCAGTTTTAGGACTTTACTACAAGCGTACAGTTTTTATTGTTATTTAATAAAATTTATTTTTAATGCAAATATTAATTCCCAAAAATTATCTCTGGACTAGTATTTTTTTTCTCTCACGTATGTATATTTTTTTCGAGAAGGTTGTAATTATTTGTTTTGTAAATATTCATTTTTCTTCTGTCATTATCAATTGCCAGAAATGAGGTACTATTTCGAAGATAATTTTCTGGATAGCGAACGCATTGTAATTCAACATTTTCACTATGGATTATTTCTTTATAATTTGCATTGAAATACAAATTTAATGCGAACTGGAGTAAATGCAACATGCGCTGCGTGCTGCATGAGAACATTTGAAGACATAACATGGTACATACCAACAAATGTGATAATCTTCTCCACGTGTAGGGTCTACGGAAGAAAAATATGCATACTAAAAATACTCTGCTAATATTTGAAAGCTTCAAACTACGTAATATGTTCAAACTACGCAATACAAAGATGTTGCGCCTTCAATCCAGCATGTGAATGTTCGGGCACATCATGTATACCTATGTTGCTGATTATTTAACCCTTCTAGGGAGATTTTGTCAAACGTATCGTAAGTCTGAAGTTAATTGTAACATGAAGTGTAGTTTCGATGTGATGAATGTAAATTCTCTTATTATTTTTCCTTCTTTAATTGTTAGTGCGAATTATTCGATCGTGTGCAGATGATATTACATGAACCGCGATTGCTTTGCAACCATGGATTTTAAGTGTTCTTGGCATTCACTAGATAGATTATTACTAGAAAAACCATGGAATTTCATTCACTTCCTGGCTCTGTTCATGACTTTGCGTGCGAATGAGCAAAACCGTGACCTCTCTCTTTCATCTGAGAATTCGCTTGGTGGGGAAGGTCAGCGTGGGAATACAACCACATAGGGGAGACACAGTGGTTTATAACGGAGGGTGAAATGTCAGAGGGGAGGCCTTGGTATTGGTCTCTAGTACGTGGACAAGGGAGATGAGGGATATTTGTAAGCTTGAATTGAAGGGGGAAAAGGAAAAGAAAGGTTTCTTTACGTTATCTGAAACTAGATTATTTTTGGATCTCATTACTTTCTGTGTATCATTTCTGTACCTTGTTACTTTCTCCGAGGTCTCATTACGCATTTCGAAATCTGATTCTCGAAAGTCTCATTAGGTTCATGAAGACTCTGTTTTCTGAGTCTTATTTCTTTCTCTGAGTTATAACCGTCCAGATCTTGTTATATACCAGATAAATCCATTATTGTTATCTTGTTAAGTTTTCGAGAGTTGAACCTTGATGTTTCAATTAACTATATCAAATTTATTTTCAAGATATGGTTAATTTGATATTTTTTTCATTGGAACTCATATATTTCTTTACCTCGTGGAGTTTCTATTTATTAAACGAGTGAGGTCTGGATTATACTGCATATCGCGTGTGCGTCTCATTCGTGAACTACCAATACGTAGAGCAAAATGTTTACTCACATTCTCTGCAGTCATACGGTTATCAACGTAAATCATTTTTACATCGTTCGCTTGTATTTTTATTGACTTGAAAATTTAAAATTACTACAATTCCAAGTCAAATACGGAACCGGAATATTGTTTGAAAAACTTCATCGGCACACTAGTCATTCAAGTCAGTCACACGTCATCCAAAATCACATGAATCTGTTTATAAGGAATGACACCAGGTAGTCGCGGCATCGAGCCACGTCCTAAATCCTTATTATTAGTAAACAAAAGTAATTCTGGAGTCTACTTACTGACGCAAACCAGGCTAATCTGAATGACCCATTCGTGTATTCTAATTTTTGGGAGACATTGATCTCCAAAAATTATCAATCGAATGCTAAAGTTATATTATTCACCATTCAGTTTGTAGGTTGATCTACATTTAAGCTGCCTTAATTTTTAAGTAATTCGTTATTCTTTAATTTAATTAAGATCAGTTAAACTACTTATGCAGTGTGACCAGAACCTTTAATACTGTTAACTTTTGAAACTATCTGTATATTGCATGATAAATTAAAAGTCGTTTCTATGTTGCTCATTTTTTTATTATTGGTATTAGAAAGCTTATACCAAGTATATCTGTATATTGTTAAGAATACAAGTTTAAATATCCAAGATGTACTATTTAACGATTTCGTGTCCATTCTACTGGATGGAACTGTCGTGGCATTGGCGATATTCCGGACGCGCCCACCCACGCCGATGCGAACGTGTGGAATCTGGTTCATTATTTCTTGCGTCTCCCGCCTTTTTTCTTTTTCTCGCGAGCAGCGGACACGGCGCGGCGTTTTCTGCAATGACTCATCCCGGACACGTCTCGCGTTGTCTAAAAGGAGTCTTGTTAGGCAGCCATTGCCGACGCGGGGTACACACATCCCAAGACGCAGGATGCGAATATTGCGAAGAAGGATGGGCAACGAACTGCAGTTTAGGAAGAGATGGCAGGGATTTCATGGGCCCTGAGTGCTAGAGTTGGTATGTGTGAAAATAACAGGAGAATATTCACCCCGTCCTCCCAAAAAAAATCGTTTTACTTGAGATGTATCGGGACCGTCCCACGGGAATGTCCCTCTCTGATCTTCGGGAATGAAATGACCTCCATTGTTGCGCGCTCCAAAAACATTCGTTAAAAACTTTAGAAAGTATTGGGTTGCAAAATCGCCGTGGACCCCTCTGTTTGCGGTATTACCGCTTGGCGCTCATGGCGTTTGACTGTTCTTTAGAATATTTTATGTTGAAGCGATGTATAACATTCGCACCCGATGACTAACTATGAAATTAAAGCTGCCCCGTTACTGCTCTGCTGCGCGGGCGCTGCTCTATGACCTCTGATATGGATCAGCTAAGGGAGAATGTGAGCTGGTTAAGGGGCAGTAGATATTTTTTCCTTGGGGCTTTAGGGTTCGTTAACATCAAGGTCATAAGAACCCTGGGGTCAGTAGAGGGCTGTTTGCAATTTAGAAATATACGTACGACGTATTCGCAGGTTGCACTATCATTTTCTATGCTGAATATCGAAAGTGAATTTCACGTGGGACGGTCCCTGTAGTACTTACAATGTATTAATTAATATTCATTTGAAATAAAGTTTATTACTAATGAAAAATAATTTTTCCTTGAGTGATTGGAGATCTAAAATTTTGCTAATGCTTGTGCAAGTGAAGAGAATGCATGTGTATTTCATTGTAAATGAATGACATAAAACATAACGTAATGTTAATTGAGACAAACGTCCGCTATTTACCCTTCATTCACCTATGATGAAGGCTAAAAAGTATTCGAGCAAAGGGAGGGTGTGTTTAAAGGATCATCGCTCTTGAAAAACTGTTAATTTGAACTGTTAATCGTTCCGTGTATAAACTTCAGTATTTTATTGAGTTAATTTAAACTTTAAGGAAATAGGTTCATTCAGTTCAATCAAATAAGTTATGTGGAGTAATATTTGTGATATGGTGATCTCAAACCATCAGTGATACACTACTTCACACTCGTGAATGTAAGACCGGAAACTCTTGTGGATGTAAATCGTTGCACTTGTTCCATCTTTCTTTTAGGAAACGAATGGTTCTACACCGTCTACGTGACGTATACGGATGAGAAATGACAGGTGATGCAGGGTGAAAAAGTTAAGCGGACCTCTGGATGGGGAAAGACGCATGGGAAGGACGAAAGGCGTGTTTGCGAAGATAAGGGATGGTATTGAAGAAAATTTTTCGAAGATGAAAAATGAAATTGCTCAGGAGTCAGTTATGGTAAACTGTAAGATGATGAAGAATGCGGAATGAATAGTAACTTATGATCCTAAGAAATCAGATGAACAAAACGTCTTAATTATCGCAGGAAAGGATGAAAGCGTTCAAGGAATTCTTCCATTTGGTTACCATGTTGGGGAATCAGAAGAAAGATCAAGTTCACGGTATGTTCCGGAATCAGAAGAAAGGTATGTCATGAGACAACTGAAGTTAATATTATATTAAACAAAGGAATTATAATGGGATTTGAACATAAGAATTTGAAGAGGACAACACACTGGTGAATGTTTGATTTTAAAGACAATTACTTTTTACTACGGAAGGACATCTTACGATAGAAAAGTGAGAATATTATGTGAAGAAACCATGATTAATCCGAATGCTTTGCTTTTGTAGATCGCGGATAAAACATTATGCAGGTTCGATATTTAACCAGATTCGATACCCCGGGAATAGTTCTAATAACGGTGAGGGTTCATCTTAGAATAATTGCAGTTTTCTCGCGATTCAGTAGTTATCATATCTTGGTATATTATTTAGGTGTTATGTTTTTAATTATTACGTATCAGACAATACTTACTCATCATATCGCTTACGTAGTTAACTTGTCCCATCTTTCCTTCCTGTCACTACTAGTTTCTGTTGGAGTATCTCGATCTCTCTTTGTCTCGCCCCTTTTTTTTGCTCAGGATTTTCATTGCCGTCTGTCGGCTACTTTTTCTCTTTTTCAATGTCGTGCCCACCTACTAGTAACGACCCATTTATTATTCGTTGAACACGGTTCTAGGCTTCGAAAACTGTTAACACTCCCTCGAAGTTTTATACCTTTCCGTTGGTTTCACACTTTACTGTCAAATGATGTAATTCACCGTAGTTTATCGAGAGACATTTGCAGCTACACCGATAATTACACCTTAATTGTGATCAAACCTTTCAGCATTTTTGGAATTCAGTTCTCTTCAAAATGATTTAATTTGAGATCATGCCATTTATTTCCGAATTTTGTACTACCCATCTTTTGTATTGTTTATAATTTACCAACTTTTTCTTCATTTTAAGGTTTCTTTTGTCATATTTGAGCCGAAAAGTACATTCCCCAAAACACGTATTTTTATGGAGTTGTGAACAAATCTAATCATTTACCTCCATTTTTTCATTTCATGTTCTTGTGATTTTATACTCTTCTATCTTCGATACCTTTTTGCTCCCTATCCTTCCTTCACTTCACTTCCTCCTTGTTCCTTCCCATTCTATTTTCACCCTCGCCCGCTCTCCTCGCGACGTGACCCGAATGGTCCGCTAGTGTCGAAACAGGAGATGACATCATAAATTCTACGTGCGGCCGCCCGCCCGCCTTCCTGCCGGGCTGTGTGCAAAGCCAATTCCGCCGCGACATTCTCTTCTTCTGGTTTTCATTTCCACTGTTCGGTCCATGTTGCCCGGAATAGTGCGCACGGCGTTCCTCGACCTGGTGATGGTAACCTTAGTCCTCGATACGTCGTAGTCGCAGGAACTCGGGACGAGACCATTCATACGGAGACTGAATACAGAATAATATCCACCTCGTAGCTTGAATTTCATTTCATCGGAATGTCCAGTTGTGGTTTTAATAAGGAATTGTATGATTACAGAAACACCATGAAATATAAAATCGAATACTTAAGAATGCGAATATCTAGAAACCCTAAAATACTTACATAGATTTTAAATATGTAATTTAATGGAATTAGCACTTCCTCCTCAATAATTAAATAAACTGGGAAAAATTTATGTTAGTTATTTAAATGCTTACTTTATCGAATTCAACCAGAATGGAGTTTTTTTACTGATGCAACTAATCATCATTTTCTGTTTGTACGGAAATGAAAAATTTGCGAGCGCTTCTCTCTGTGAACCCGCAGGATATACCGTGGAGTCTGTGATAAGAAAGTTTTGTTATCGCTTCGCTCCATGTTAAGCCACCCAAAATAATTCTTTCAACTTGGACTACAAATCAATAAATGACAAAGTTTCTAAATGGGAGCATATACATCGGGGTTGAATCATTTTAATTTCTTTTTATGATTTGTTTAATTTTTTTCTTCTTTTTCATTGAATGTGATGCATGCCCTGAAAATCATTTTGAGTTTCGTAGGATGCTTATTTAATTACTAGGAAATACACAATGCGCAGTTATTCCATTCCACAATTAGAAAAGCATCCGATAATTTAATCGGATTATTTTCTAAAATATGTTTCCTCGAGGGAACATGTGAGATGTAGTATTGAATATGATTACGAGAAGTGGGTTCTGTATTAGTAATCTACCGACAAATGTCGTTCCTACGGTTATTACTATTTCTTGTAGATCTTAACCAGGTACCTCCGTGATCCTAGCAAACTTCTACGAGATGTCGTGCGTGGCAGTATTCAACTGTTTCCTTGATTTCCGTGGTGGTGTGCTGGCGAGCGGTTTGGGGCTTCCGTGACTCCTGGGTTGTAGACCCCGGGGCGCGCACGCACCCACGCGGCGCCGGCGCGTCTGGCGCATGAGGTGGAACGAAACACGTCCACGCCAACACCTACCTGTGTCGACTACTCCTAGGAGACATTGATGTTCTCAATCTTAGTGCTGTGTATCATTGCTTTTGGGAACTAGCGTCGTCATCGTCGTACTTTCCATCATATTACTCGTTACGTAATTCGCAGCTTGGTGACAGCACTGTCGCCCGAATACCGATGTAATCTGGTCTTATCTCTCCTCCTGCACCGATCAGTTAGCCGCCGTCTGCTATGAGTAACGAGTCTCGAGCGTCTGAAGCATATTGCCGGAAAGATACGGAAAGTAGCGATTTTTTTTTCTTGGACGTATTCCTGATCTTTGACGAAAACTCCCGTCCTATGGCGGTGGTCTAGTGGTAGCATCCTATCCCGATCAATCCCCATCGACCGCGGCAGTCTAATGGTAGCGTCTTCGCTTCCTCGATCCCGCTGAGCGGTAGAGCGTGGGTTCAAAACCTGCTCGGCCGAACTAGGTGAGGTTTTCAGCTGGGGTTTCCCTCTCCTACTCTAGGCGAATGTCTGTTCGGTACCATAAGTTCCCCAATAAACCAATATCTCTCCTTCCCAATTCCCTTACACAAGTTCAACGGTTAGGTGGAAGAGCAGACCTCATGGCCTGAACCTCGCCAAAAGGCGTAAAATTAAATTAAATTAAATTAAATTAAATTAAAAAATGGTAGAGGGATCAGCGGTGTACAGGGTTGAGATTTTAGATCTCGGAGTTCTCCGAAATGATTGTCTCTTGTTTATCTTACATGCATATCTCCACAAACTTTGTACATTTGGATACATGGGAAAACAGAACTTCGTCTACTTCAACTTTAACTTTCAGGAACAGACCAATGCCTCATTATTTCGTGCTATGTATATGAACAGAACACTAGCAACACCAACGAACGACATAACAGCTCTAGCTTCACTTCTCAACTGAGAAGTTTGAGAGGGCGCTAAGACTAGCTTGCCCGGAAAGTGTTCGATTAGNGGGGGGGGGGGGTTGCTATGTGGGCCCTGCCATTGGATCTGAACTCTGGAACAGATAAAATGGATGTTAATACTTTGTAAAAATGTTACCAGATTAATAATTATTATTTATAATAGTTATTGTTATTAATACAATAATGTTAATTATTTAAAGATAATATTTATATAATTTGTGTTGTAACGATAATTTATAAATAAAAATGCTCCCCTTTCAGCCCCCTTTCTTGATTACGGTCTAGATTCGCCACTTTGCTCCGGAGAGGCGGTCAGAATAGGACGAACTATGACATATTCGCCTTCTACCTCTGATGGCGCTGGTTCAAATCCCGGTTGGTCCAAGTAGTTCAGTAATGGATAAAGCGGGTTCGTGGTAGGTTTCCCCTTTTATTCCACCACAACTTGCACTCATCACTCAACCCTCACCTCTTCTGCACTTCACCCTTGTTATTCCCGTCATTAAGAGGTCTTCTGAGAGCAGGCGGTGGTAGAGAACGACCACAGCATAGAGGAACCTCCACGCAGTGTGCCTTGTCGAGAGACATTGGCGAACTCCTAATACAGAAGCGATTCTGACCTGATTTCATTCATCACTCGCTACTTATAGAGATTCAGTTGCATCAGAATCTTCTCTCATAGATACTTATTACTACTCTTTTATCTCCTTAAACCTTCTTCTAGATTATCCTAACGATCCCCGGTGATTGTTTAACTTGCCCAGAATTCACTAGATATACCAAGTTGGTTTAATTCAAGATTTCTACTTCTTGGGTTTTATTTAATTTTCATTCTTGCTATTTTCTAATCTTTTCATGAGAACAATAAATCAAGATTTTTACACTTCTCTCTCCTCGTATTCGTGAAATGATTCTTCCTACTTGTATCATTATAGTGTCTTATGGTAGAAACGAGAAAATTATTGTATAATTTCCCATGATTTAGCTCTTCCCGTTTTGTTGGAGTGAAATCTCCTTTGTCACATGATGGTGGATGTATACCGGAATATACCCTTCTAAATTCTGAGAAGTTTTAAAAATATTAAAAGAGGATATAAAATGATTCTTTTTGTATTTTCACTGAATATTTCATGGCAAAGACATATTAAAGGATAAAGATACATTTTATCAATTTCAATATTATCTGTAGAAAGTTCAGGTCCAATGGGGGAGGGCTATAGCCCTATAACCCCATAGATCCGCCACTGGGTGAATGGAAATGTTTTTTATTCTGAATGATTCTAACACAGTACTTCTAATACCATGTTGCTAAGTTCTGCATGATCGCTCGGAGCACTTGTATCTCGTCCCTTTGTGACTCATATCCTCGTTTTATCTACTACTCAATCGCATGGACTTCCCTTCTCGCATATTAACTCTGTAGGGGCCGAAAATGACTCTAGTGACTGATTACTCCTTGGGCGGGCGAGAGACTACTGGTTCTACAAAACAAAGACAAGAGTTTAAAAACCTAATGTGGACCTTAAAGTAAATGAGGCGAATGAACCTGTTGGTAAGAAAAAGAAAATTCGTAAATGGTTTTAAATAAATGTTATTTGTAAATATTTGTATTATCTATCATTTTGATCGTTAATAAAAGTATATGATTATCTTGTGTCTGAACTTGACAACTTGTGAACTTTTTTTATTCGTGTTTATCATATTTTGTCTTATGAACTTTTTTTATTCGTGTTTATCATATTTTGTCTTATGAACTTTTCGTGTTAACGAGTATCGAAAAGAAGAAACAAGATGAGAATTTTAATATTCGAAAAGTAAACTATTTAATATTTGAAAGAAGAATTCTAATATTGTTCTTGTGAATATTCATTACTTATGCCTTCTCTTATTATAAGAAATCTCACTTTCTTCATTACAATAAAATATTTATTTATTACATTTTAGTACTTTTATTTTCATAGTATTTTATTATACTTATTATAAATAAATGTAGCTTAACGAGTTACACCATTCGAATTTTTAATAATGTTTTTTTTTTTTGCCAAGTACTATTTTTATCGTCTCTTTATTTGGACGTTTGCTGTCAGTAGACAAAATTGAACGATAACGGCGATTGTATTATACATTTATTAATTTGTGATTCTTCCCAGTAACACTACCTTATTATTTATTTAAAGCGTTGAAGTAAATGTAATAAAAATGTATACAAATATGAAAAAAGATGAGTTTACTGGAATTTGAAACAAGAGCCGACTTCGTACAACTAGCGCCGCGAACAATATTGGCTGGCATGAACAATAGTTTACCACCACTGCTGTTCATGTAAATAGGTATGTTCTGGCGTGCAGTATACGGAAGTGCTATCGTGTTCCGAATAAGCATTACACGTTACTCCTTTAGGGCATTGCGAATGAAGTCAAACCAATCGGATTCCCCGAAGTGAGCAGATATTCTAAGTAGGTCACACAGCCATACTGTAATTTTGAAGCTCGTTACACAACACTAAGCATCTCATTTCCTTTTTCAGCTTTCTTATGTAACTGCATCCATGACCTACATGACATCCGTACTCATGCATAATGTTTGTTATTCTTTCTATTATTGTCAAGTTTCTGATGGGAAATTTCTTTTCTTGGAAAGTTGCATAAGTTTGAACAGGCAAGTTTCAGAAGTTTCTTAACGAATTATCGTTACATTCCAAAAGATACAGGCTCCATAACTAAGATATTGTTAATAAACTAATAGCGTTGAACAAAACTCTGCTGTATGTAGTATTGATATCATTTCTTATATTTGTAAAGAAACATTTTTCTTTATAAATATAAGAAATTTACTGAAATATCCACTTTTTCCTCTTTGATCAGATTCTGAGTAAAATGTCCAGTGTACTTTTGCAAGATTTATTGGATTTACCACGTCTCATGGAATTCGCATGATATGTTCGTCATAAATTATCCCTTATATTCTTCAATATTAAATGTGTATTTCGTTTTAACAATTCCGGGATTTTCTTTCGATAGTAGTTTAAAATCTAAATCTTTCAACGCACTTCATCAGTTTGCAAGATAGTGAACATCGAAATATAATGTAGATGTCAGAAAATGAATTTAGAACCCGTTATTTCCCATGTTATTTATTTTTTTACATTAATTTATAATTTTCCCTGTAGTTAAAAATTTATGGAAGAACTTGGCTTTCTGATGTTTTATAATCCTCAAAATTTTGACTTTTAGTCAGTAATAGAATTTAAAAAATATCGCTAATGGCAGAAAGTTCTTTGTGGAATTTGGTGTCACTTGTCAGAGATGCAAATCAGAAATAGTTTCATTGTTAATATACAAAATTCGCTATTTGATTTGTTTTTGAGGATGACACTTAGGGAGATAATCTGGAATAATGTAAGCTGTCAACCGACTGATTATGTGAAGAGAAATAGGCAGTGTCAGTAGCGTAATCCCGAGAAGCAGGTGTTGATGATATTAACCTGCAATGGCCCCATAGTTCTGTGTTAGCGCTGTGAACAGTACACAGTCCCATGGCGCGCATCCGTCCTGCGCGAATGGAATGACTTCTCTAATGAAACCGTTGCGTGTTCGCTCATTATCATGTACTGATGTGTCTTTGATACTCCACGCACGTCCGAATTAAGACGTTTTCGGCTCCACTTTAAAATGGATGTATCCTCACACTTTGTTAAATTGCTCCATAATTATGTTTATTGTATAATTTCCTTTGCGAACTTTTTTATGTTCTCACTGTAGAATTTATTGAAAGTAGTGTAGTGAATCTTAATATTATAAATGTCGTATTAAAAATTATGTAATACCCATTACTCTGTCCAACACAAAATATTAAAATATACTATCATCTTCAGTTTGTTCGAAGACGAGAAGTCTTAAAATATTATTCTTTAAATAATACACTTGCTAATAATTTGGAATGAGGACACATTTAGATACTTAGTGAACCATCATTTATTCAATGATAATTTTGAACATGTTGAACACTAACTTTATTAAAATATGCCGACTACTTTTATCTACGAATGTAAAGAACAGATGTAAAATATTTTTCAATTAATGAAGTGTTTCAGTCAAATATCATTTGCTGTTAATAGTATCGAATAGTGTATGATGGAGCTTCTTTCAAGCATTAATATGTATTTTAACCATTTGAAAAGACTATTATACAAAACGACGAAGGGTTTGAAGTATGTGGAAATCTGGACAGAGGCAGAGCGCTGATCTCACCGCGCATGGGGCCGGAGAGCCGGGCGGCGGGGGTTGTGACAATAGAGACAGTATCCTCTCCTAACCGATGAAAAGACAGAAAAAACAGCGGTGCGCCCCATTCGGACGGCTGCGACAAGTGATGTAAGAGGGAGGTAGAGACAAGTCATGTGTCCGAGGAAGTATGTCTCCCGCAAAGACTTGAGATAGTTAACTATTTATTAATGTCTAAACATTTGTATTGTAAAATTTTTGTAAATTGTTATTTTGTTTATTTTTTCAAGTGATGAGAATTTATTCTTAACGGCAGATTTTATTTCCTCAAAGTAGTTGAGGTGGTGGCAGCGATAAAATTAGAAAGGTAGAAACGTGAGCGGAAGAGCGCTGTTCCTATTCTTCGCTCGACCGAACTGAGTGAGGTATCGAGCCAGGGTTTTCTTTGCCCACTGATAAATGTCGGCACTTCCTTGGCAACCCAACATCTATTTCCCAATTCTTTCGCCCAAATCATGTGGTTACGTGGAGAAGCAGCTCACCATATCACAAAATTAGACATGAAGTAAATAAATAGATTTCTTTCAAAAAATTGTTCATTTTCTGAAAAATTCAAGAAACGACCAGACAGAGTTGTAGTTCAAGTAAGTAACTGTAACATCACACCTCAAGCCCTGATGCGATGTTATTTTTTCTTTGGTAGAAGCGAGATCCACATAAATACCAAAATCCCTATGGTAGTTTTTGTCGCTGCCACCAGGCCATTTTCCCGAGCAACCAAACACACGTGTAATAACAATAAATAATGATTTATTACAAATTAACTAGAAATCTGAATTTACAACAGAGACAAACTTCCAAAATCATTAATACATCTAATAATCTGTTATTACACAAATAATGCTGTCAGAGAGCATTATTTACACTTGGTTAAATATAGTTGAAGACAACTAAATTGTAAAAACCCTCAGGTTATCTGATCCTTCGAAAATATAAGTTGTTTTCGCCAACAACTAACTGATACTAGTTACGACCCTCGCAACTAGTAATGACTTCCTTAAGACTACCGCAGCAGCCTAACGAACATCTGGTCTCCGCGACCTAGTCTTTGCTCAGTCACATCTCAGTGCTGACGGATCTCTACATTCCCTCGTAAAGAATCGACTAGGATCTTCACTCCTCCCAATATATAGTACAAGAAGTCACGTGATTAGCAAATAATCACGCCTTCGCCACCACACCTTGCAAACACTCAGTTTGGGTCACCCCTTTGGCTTCTAGGAACGCAGAGAATGCGCCACAGAGGACAAAACGAAGCGTCATGGGCGTCACCGAAGCGCTTGCAGACACCTTTGTCGTTGTTCTATATTCGGCACGTACTTCATTCATTACTTCGTAGAATTCTTCTTTTCTTCAGGTACACCTAAATTCCAGTGGATCAACGTCGCCGGCTGCATTCTCCGAATACACTTGTACGTACTTTCCTTAAAAGTGAAAGGTGTTCGTTCAAACAATACCTCAACACTGAAAAGACTTAGGGTGAATCCCAAGCTCGTCGCACGTCCGTCTTAGCGCTGACCGGCCACTTATTGTAAGATTCTTAAAAGCATCCGGCTTGGAAAATGCAAAGAAATATTAATATTTCACAAATTGATGGCATGTCCTGGCGCCGACGTTACAGTAATATTGAAAACGGAAACGTGCTAATTTATAATCCTTTCTCTTTTCTTTTTGTTCTACGTGTGTCACTTCAGCTACGCGCGCAATGGGACGATGGACACCGCTGTTCCGGATTTCCCAAAAGTTCTTTCCTTTACTTTGTATTGGTATGAACCAACTGAGCCGGCAAGCATTTGCCGTCGTTTGAGAAAAATCCCCAAAGGAAGATCTTTTGGAGTGTCGGGAGGGTTGTAAAACTTTCCGGGAGGCTCATTAACAGTTTGGCTGCGGGCACTCGCAATGACCAGGTATTCGCCACTTCGATTGTGTTGTATTGTGTTCAGTGATCAGAATAGAATGGGGAGCAGGTGACACGCGGATCCTAACTCTCTACGCCTTTGAGAGTGAACGGTCCAGAATTTCCGTAGCAATGCGCGTAGCCTTCCGCACTTTCAAAATATCTGGACGTCCGTCCGTGGACGGAGCAGTGCGCGCGTAGCTTTAGTCTGCGTACCACTGGTAGTCCGCCGCAAGATTGTGTTGGTCCGCAGAAAAATCCGGACGTTAATTTCAATTTGATTTTTTTTAGAAATATGCCAACTATGATATAAATAGTAGATTGATAAAGTTCTTCGAACCATATTTGAAAAAAATCAAACGAATAGAACATACAAAAATAATTGACCCCAATCAGGAGGTGAATACGCTCCACATTTTGGACGGTGCACATAGCAACCTTGAGATCTTGGATTCATTGAATAAATATCTTTGATTAAATGCGCATTTTCTATTTTGTTATCATTGAAAAGTAATGTAGTTTTGTTTAATGAAATTGGTGCTTTTTGTATTTAAAATTATTGAAATCTTCTCGTATGTGCCGTATTAATCTAAAAAGTCACCTAGTGGTCCGTGGAAATTAAAAGGTTGAATTTAATTGTCTACGAAATCCAAAAGGTTGGCGGTCATTGACGTAGTCCGTACGTCCCCCAGTTAGAAAAACAGAAAATCCGACCGACAGCTGCGCCCATGGAACATCTCATCCTCAAGGCGGGCGAAGGGCGCGCGTCTAACATTCGCTGCGCGCGTGCTTACTTCCGGTCAGTCACGGCCCGGAAATGAGCGCGGGAATCTGACCACGGGGGACGCAGCTGCAGCCCTGAAAGAGGGAGTGGGTTAGGACTGATATTTGAGGGCAGCAGATGGAAGGATTAAAAAGACCTCCTGCTGAGACACTGAACTAAATTTACGAATGACTTGTCGATTTTGTAGGTATCTGCGTGGGCGTATATTGGCTGCTTCGAGGATGCTGTATTTCATAATGGAGACTAAAGTTACATAAAAATAGGACTAGGGTCATGTTCCTTGTAGGGTCTAACAAGTATAGTATGATAATAAAACGAATGTATTACAACGTTGAATTAAAATTGCTTTAATATTGGTTGAATAATAAGTTAATTTGAAATACTCTGTTTAAAAATTATTTTTCAAGTAGTATAGACCTAGTTAAAAATATTTTCATGCAGTATGATTGGCGAGGAACTAAAAATATCGATTTTCTTTCCCCTAGAAATGTTATTTAGAATCACTTATTTAAATTCAATCTTTTTACTCCAACATATGCAAAAATACGACACAAGCATTTAAAATTATATATTATAAAATGTATGTAAGGGAAGGGGTGAATAATGATATATTTTATAAGTATTGTGTTGTCATACGGGACAAATTACAAGCGACTTTGTCTTATAAGTAATGATGCAATAGGAAAGTAAGAAATAAGTACTTTGGTTCGATGTGTATAGATCAATATAGGACAAAGTGACAAAACTACAAGCTGTCATTTAAGCATCTTAGCACCATAATTTTGTTCTTCAACTACCTCGCAAACAAAATCTTCAATCTTGGTCATTGTAATCCAGGATATTCTTTTTAATTTTTCCGAATACATTTAAGCGAGTAGTAACTTGAACAGTCTCTCGACTCGGGTTATGTTCACTCAATGTTGTTTTGTCATCGCAGCAAAATAAGGACATACTGATGTCACTTGATGTGACTAGTTATAAACTGAAGGTCGACGCCAAATTAGTGACGTTTACATTGGCTCTCGAAGCCTTCACATGTTCAATATATGTCTGTCACTCGTGGCGTACTCTAGTAACGTTTATCACGTTGCTCATAGCAGTTTTACGTACCGACTTTTACCTAGATAGTTTTATTAAAATTCCCAAGAAATAACTTTTTGACCAGTATAAAACATGCGTAAAAGAAGGCAAATATTCTACTGTAATATTTGTATTTGATATGTGTGGTTATTGCGTTATAAGTTGTAGTATTAATTATAGTAACTTGTATTTACATCAACGAACATTTCGAAAGAACCATAAGATGCGCAAAAAAAGATTTTAAGTTAGAGAATTTTTTTTTCTCTAAATGTCGAATGTTATGTCATGAATGTATGTTTTAGAGGTAAATCACTTCTGTCTTTTTGTTGAATCAATGAGAATTTCCCGTAGATAAGTAGCTTCATTAAACACCCAATCGCTGTTTCGCATTATTTTTCGACGTACGAACAGTTATATTACGAAGGACACTTATTCAATATTTCTGGTTTGTTTTTATCCTGTCCATCCGAGATGCTTCAGACTATTCAATTTCCTGCCCATCCACATTCCCAGGTTTGAAATTAATAGGTATTACTCGTCTCTTTCTACAGATTTCCTGACAGTTGCAAGAAAATGTTTCGTAGTAAATTACTGTAAAAACACTGGGTGTGATTTTAATTCAAATTGTACTTCAATTTTATTTCAAGTGTTCAATATTTAATTGATATTTCGTTGTAATATAACAAAAAATATTTGCAAACTTAAGATAATTCGAACAGTTTGGTTATATTATAATTTCGGCATCTTGTACGTTTACATTCCTATAGGAGAGGTTAGGACAAAGATTTGCACTTTTCAGTTTTTTTTATAGATATGATGTTGGACAGCTCAGAATATATTGTAAACTACTATTTCCTTTTAACAAGCATGAAAGGTAAAATACCTTTACCTTCTTGCAGTTCGTATTTTCAACTTGTCGCGTACATTTTTTTTTGTTCGTGCTATTGCCCCGCGACATGGAAAAAGTTTGCAGACCGGATCTTCGTTCCAATATACCTTAGATCTTTGTCCCCTAGCGGGAAAGAAAAAAAATCAATACAGCAACAAATTCAAGAATAACTGATAAAAGGAGATTTACACATGAATGCCAAAAATCAACAAGAAACAGCTGATGTATCTTCATTAAATTACATTCTGTCAGTTAGTCATTGCATTAATACAGAGAAGAATAATGGGAGGACTTGAAAACTCGGGAATTTTGACACTTTTTTATGAGAGCGCTTGCTCGGGCGTTTGGCGGGAACTTTGCCTTCTTTATAAGAATTGAAAAATATGGAACATGTCAAAGGTAAAAATATATCTCTACAAGTTACTACTTCTGAATATGTAGTAATAATAAATTAAAAACGGATCTTTTACTGATTTATATGTTTTGAAGAGAAAGGGGAAATACAGCGGAGAAGTGAAACTGGCTGAATCATGAGGCTGTCTGCATTAGGATGTTACTCCAACGCTTTTGGACCCCATTTGGAGGTGGTCGAGAAAAAAGACATTTCTAGTTTCCCCTTTAGTGTGACCAGCACATATTTGTGAAGTCAAATGAATTTACTCAAAAACTATGTGATTGTGAAACATTTTGAAAGAAAAGATGCTGAGAAAACGTTAGATCAATGCACGAAATCAGCAGAAAATGGACAAATTTTCTCTGACCAAATACTGAAATGATATTTGATAATAATAGAGGTGTCACTTCACGTAAGCAACATATGAGTAAGGGGTTAGCATGCTTGCTCACCACCAAGTCACTCCGGATTCAAATACCGACTGGGCCAAGAAAAATTTGTAACTTTTCACATTAATGTCCCAGTTCATATACTGACAAGCGAACCCTTCTTGTCCACCTTCTACTACTCCTAGTATCACCAACTTTAATTACTTATGCTAGCACGTGGGCCAAGTTGTTGGTAAACCCAGCTGACCGGCCCACCTACTAACAATAGCCTACCTACCTCCTATCGCCCCATGTAGATAAGCTTAAATAGCAAACTATATGTCCCATTTACAAATACTACTATGCGACGTGTGTCCCACTCTATATACTAAATTATTGTTAATTTGAGAAAGTAATTTTCTGCGAAATAAAGTAAAAGTTTTCTCGATTTGAGTAGAAATGTTGAATTATAATGTTTTCGAAGAATGAACAAAAAAATAGAAGAGAGAACATCGGGACTTCTCCCGGGAGCGTTTTATTCCTTCGCGCGGATTATGATCTCGACGTCTTCACCCGCTGTTAACTCAGCTGTCAAAACTTCCTTGTAACTCGCGTCGGATAACAAGGAATGGAACAAAAGCCGTAAGCGCAGCGTATCTTCTGAATGGTGCTTGTGGGAGACCTTTGGAAAAGCTGACTCACCGCGCAGCACCGCGTGATCGTTAAAGCACGTGAGCTCTGCCGCATTACTTCGCAGTTGCGTGGACGCATACCGGATGAATCACTACCGTGAGGTACCACTAAAGCCTAAACTAAAGTGTATGAAATGGATTTTGCTGTGAATAGTTTCTTCAATCTGTGATTGCATTCGGTGTTCGAATTTTTGAAAAATTGGGTGGGGGGACTTATGAAGTTCATCTTTTAAAATTTTAATACAGTACTTTATACAGTGGCCAAGAAGATGACATTTAGGTGGGTATTTAAAGGGACCTCAGAGTTTTTTTTGTAAATTTATATTTAATTCTGATGTACTATACACATTTATATATAGACACATAATAAACTTTTCTCGTTAATTTTTTTAATGTTATATTGTACACATAATACATAGATCATAGCTGGCATATTAGTTGAAATTAATGCTTAATTTAGACTATTATTGACTGTCACAAGTGGTAATATTTTTTTCCAGGTTAGGAATAAATAGAAGATATAGAACTCGGGAAAACGAAGGGGAAATGCCCTGGCTTCTCGTCCTTCTTTAGTTCGAACTCGGAACCTGGTACACTATTTTCAACGGAATCAATGTTCTTTTCTGTCTTGAGCGGGTTGGAACATCAGTAATGGGGTTACATCAGTAACATAATACTGTAAAGCATAGTGACTAATTGAAACATTTTCTGAGATAACATCAAATATGTAAAGAAAGTACTGTGTACGTAATGTATAACAATAGTATCGATGATTAACAAGAACAAAGAAAAAGTTTTGATATGAATTATATGTGGGTTGTGTCCTGAAGAACGTTTTTCCAATTATATTGCGATGAAGACTTGGTGTTCAGATGTCCCTTATGTGAATGTTGCATTATATCCGATATGTTAAGTACGATAAATGTTCGATTGAGAATAATTCAAAAGGTATCGCGTGGAATGCCAAGTTACGACGTCACATCTTAGTACTAAAGACTTTTTTCAAACACGATGACAATGGTGTAAAATCTCACTGTTTTGTCTCTCGAAGACTTTCAGGCCTTGCGACTTTGATAACTCATCGTGCGCACACCGAAACTTCTGTAAAACTATTTATTTTCCTCGAGAATAAACGAAACGTGAAGGTGTGATTGCTTGTTTCAAAATTGTGTATGGCAAAACGATTTTTGACATTTAGGGATCTTCATTATTGAATTTTCCGTATTAAATGTTAGAATCCTATTTGGATGAAGATGATACTAAGCCTCTTCTTGAGTTTATAGTTAGGATACTAGTTCTCAAGGTGTGAATGTTCTATCCCTAATAATGGAGATGGTGTGAATATAATGCCTAAATGCAGCTCTAAGCGGATTCTCGTTGCCTTCCAAGGATCCAATACACGGTGATAGATACAAAATACATTGAAATACCCACGTTACCCGGAACTCGAACACAGAACCTTAGTATACAGGAAACACCTCCCTCTCAAACTGTCATCACGTTAGGGATGCTAATCTAGGAATCTTTTATTGTTTATTTTAGCTCTTTCGCTGAAATAATAGAAAGCAGAATTATAGTGAAATAAATTTATCCTTAGCTGAAAAAAACTTTGTGTTCATGGCGGTCTTGGTAGCTTTAACAATGAAAATTATGCTAATGCATTTTCTGTTTGTTTTAGGTAAATATGCACATTTCTTAATGTTACTGGAACCGTCTCCGTGCATCTGCTTCCGGAAGGTAAATATGCGAACTACTGAAGGGGATTTAACGGATCGTGCCATATTTATTAACTCATTTTTCCATTTGAAACGTGTTTTAAACTTAGGGTACAAATCATGTTATATCCATTGTATAAATCAAAGGGTTTAGAAAGTTGTGTTACAGCGGGTGCGCAAACTTCGCGTAAAGCCAGGCACATATAGAATAATGGAGGTTGCATGAGGGGAATTGAGCCCTGCTTGCTTGTGCGTGGCTTTGTCACAGTCGAGACTATTTCGTTGTTGTAAAGGGAAAGGCTGTGCTGTTTTTTTTCCTTTTTTCCATAATAGCGAAATATTGGAATCGATATTGCCGAGGAGAAGGAAGAGATATCTATGAGGATAAACATTTGTTTGATCTCGTGTTCTAATTCTGTTTTTCGAGATTTTTTAAGGATTTTTTAAAAAATGTTCATACATTTTCAAATGTTTCTCAGCCTTTGTTTAAAAGTTTACGCGTAATACCCTGACACACTTTTAACATTGAGCTTCCTGACAGACGTGTGGCATGGTTTATCAATGCGGGTTGTGATCAAATGAATGTACAAGATGTAATTGATTCTTAGCAAACGAGTTTAAGCTAATTAATGGTCATTAATGAAACGCGATAACTTATCGCGAAACGCGATATTATGTCAATGGCATTGAATCCGATTATGGATATGGATTATTGGATACAGTATGTTTTGCCTTGTATTGTGTTACATTTAGAACGAACGTTTTTTGTAAAAAAAAACTCAATATATTTCTGGAGTATAAATTTGGACATTGATGAATTATGTTGCCTTTTCGTTCTTTTTTCACTAATTTAGTGGAGGTTTTGCTGACATAAATGATGCTAGCGTTGAATGAATGAAGTATAAGAGGCTTGGTTTCAAAATTTAAATGAATCATTTCTCTTACCTTAGCGACGTGACTTTATAATCTTGCCGCATTCATTTTGATCGTAGGATTTACAGAGGCTCTGCAGTTCTCTTAAATGTCCACTTTACTGCAAATATGTTTAACAACAATTTTTTGCAGACAAATGGAAACACATTAACTTCTAAATGTGCGTGTATAGACTCGATTTTCTGCTCGATGGAATCAGACTGAATTCGCGTCGTTGAGTTTGGAGATAATAATGATTAGCAAACATTTCTCCGAGCTTCTCTTCGGCGTGGAGTGTCGCAGACTTTCATATCATATACACGTATATGATCAGATAAATCCACGAAGTCGGCTAATCTTCTGCTGATGTTGCATTGTATTCTTCGGTACATTCATTTCCTCTTTGAATGATGTAATAACGAGAAATAGTTACTTGTAGGACAACCAGGGGTTGCAAATCTTGTCGTGACTTGAAAACTACAAAAACAGGAAGCTCTTGTTTTCAGATGTCCTTGCACAAGTACGTAATATCATCAAACACAACTAATACAGGGTGGAAAGAATTTATTTTTTATTTTTTATTGTGGTTGTAGGACACGCCAACGTCAAGGTCACATAAAAGTATTTCTGGTTGTTTTTCATAGTAAGAGAGCATCATACACAAGTTCATGATGAAACTGGCAGATTAATAGATTCATTTATTAATAATTGAAAGGTTAATAGATACATTATCTCGATCGCGTGACAACAACATAGTGAGAGAATAAGAGATATGATAAATTAAGTAACTTCCACGAAATAGTATCTGACTGATCTGCGCAAATGTAGCGCAAATTAAGCTTTTACATTTGTTTTCTAATCAGAAATTCATCCAATGAATGTATTAGATAACCGAATGTAATTTTATTTAATTAATTATGTAATGGACGTTATTTATACTAGAATTTGTAACTGGAGATAGGTCAAGACCTTCCAATACTTCCTTGACATTTTTTTTGCGAAACCGACGTTGAATACTTTAAATCTTTGCGATACTTGTACCCACATATAACCTGTCCTTTTCTTCGTTCGTAACCATTACCGTGAGACGTGACACTGCATAAGAAGACTCCAGAGGTGGTCGATGCATGTCGGAGCAGCTGAGTTCTATTCCAGTGACGCGTCACTTGCATAATGCAATTCCTCTCTTCGTGCTGAAGGATGCGTCGCTGGAAACGATCCTTGATACGCGACACGGTGCCCTGTGAGACGTGACGTCAGCGTGATACTTTTTTAACAGTTTTATGCGCGGTCATCGGTAGTTTATATAAACAAGAATATATTTATTGAGTCCTCTCAACCATACATAGCAACTTAGTTGTAGACATCAGTACACGAATGATACGTTATAAATTTTATATTATTCCCCGGGTTTTCTAATAATAATAATTATTAATTATTATTATTTGTACTTTCTTCTCAGCGTAGTTAGTAAGTTTCTAATTACACGCCTTCAAGGAAGTCCCACTTCCCATTGGCTGCGCCTTCTCCAGAAATTGTCAGGTGCACATTTCTTCGTCTGTGATGCACTTTCCGTATGACATGAGTCGTCCCCAAGATCGCTATTCTTTGGACCTGAGATAGGTCTTTCCAGGAATTTTCTGTAGGTGTCTTCTATATATTTGCTCATTGTTCATGTGGCTCCGATAATAATATCTCACTCTCCTTCTTCCTTAGAACAATTTTACGCCTATTTGCATTGATTGTCCTGTCTGTATTGATTAGCTGAGTATCTGAGAATTGTGGCTTTCTCATTGGAGTTCACAAAACTAGGTTCGTGTTCATACTAGTTATCTTTCATGGTGAAACCGAAAACTTTACGTTTATGCGAAAGTGTGTGTGTATGTATAAAATCACTTTCATCTCTTCACTATTCCTTGCATCAACTGAAAACATGTCTCCTTCGCCCTCCTTCCTTGGAATCCTTCCATTCCTTTTTTTCTTTCTAAAAGCCTCTCTTTCTGTTGCAATTTCTTCGTTTAAGTCGTAATTGTGTTATTTGTTGTAAGAAATCAGGTAAAACTGCCTGTGACAAATTAACTAATTACTCTTCACAATTACTCAGCTGAGTAACTGACGTTTCTTTTGAAAATATTGATTTTATCCCACGCTTATCTTGGCGATTGGAGCCGGTGAAGAACTGATTCTGTTTTCCCCGTAAATCGTATGACGTAAACTGTCGTTGATCGAAACTGTAAACAAATTGTTCTGTTTATTTTCGTTTTTCGTTGCTTAGAACCTTCGATGCACAGTTTTGTATTTGTCAAATATTAATGTCCAAATATGTATCTATGGCCATATATGCCGAATCAGTACACAGTCTGCCAATGAAATGGTGTACACTTGATTGTCATGGTCTTGTGCACTGTCACCTTACCACCACTATAGACCTCCGACTCCCATCAATGACCTTCATCGACTCCAGCGGGGTTAAGTTCAGTTCACTTCTTTTATACGCACCCAGTCGTTTTAATATTTGTTTCCGCTCGTCATTTCACCAGTATAGAAAATTCCTTTCAAAACTTTTGATCAGTTAAAGTATTTTTTCTTCGTTTTGATGTTACAGACAGTTAACTGAATTTACCTGTCTATGTATAAAAGAACAACGTAAAGCTTGCGTACCAAGAATTTCTTTACACTGCTTTCGAATAATTTAAAATGATTGATTGATTCATATCGACTCAATGTCCATTTCCGAGATTGAATTTGATTGTTCACCTCTCCCTTATTTCTTCGTTCACATCACGCAACCGTGCTTTCTTCCAACTCTCCGCTTATGAAACCAGAAATGTACTCATTGCAATTTATGTTTTTCACAGCCATGACCCATATATATGTGACAAAAGACTTGCAAAGCGTGGATTAAATTTAACATAGAGACCTTTTTCGCACCATAGCCAATAGCATTTGGGAGAGGTTTTGCGACAAAACATTTTATTGCTATTATTCTTAAAGGCAGCTTAAAACTGTGCTTAGTGAGATTTCGAGGCCAAATTTTATTAAATATGCTACAAATGATGAAATGAAAGCCTTGAATTAGTCTATATTATTTTAGATCCAGTGAATGCACTCGCGGAAATTTTTGTGATTTTTGTACACTACTGATAACATAAAAGGGCCCATTTATTTTTCTCATGTTTCTCATTGTATTTGGAATCTTCCACCCACACGAACGTCCTTAGTCGCGAATTCACATCCAATGACGGTGTATCCAGTGACGGTGAAGAGAAAGAGAGAGAGAGGGAGA
>NNCF01126833.1:596356-616092 GCA_002313205.1 Laupala kohalensis | reverse complement strand
TATAACTCGAGAATTAAACTTTTGTGTTATTAGTTCATATTTGAGACAAACGTTTTCTATATTTATTTAATTCCTTTTCACATATATGAAAAACTTAAGAGAATCGCAAATTATGTGAAATTACTTTCGACAATACACATCATTTGTAGGCAATGAGATTTGATT
Source organism: Laupala kohalensis (assembly GCA_002313205.1). Classification (NCBI taxonomy): domain Eukaryota; kingdom Metazoa; phylum Arthropoda; class Insecta; order Orthoptera; family Trigonidiidae; genus Laupala; species Laupala kohalensis. Next base: position 615,927 of record NNCF01126833.1, on the reverse strand, counting down.
TCTTTTCTTCGCTGTATAAATATAAGAAATTGTAGGAATATTTATAAGTACTTTGTGATTCGAATTATACCAATTTCATACGATATCTTGCAACTATATTCAAATTCTGTTAAAAACTATATTTTATCACAGTATTACGCAAACGTTTTTTACAGAAACTCTAATATCGTTTACATTGCCAATGAAGATCTTGCGAGACAACGAATCTCGAGATGTCGTTTAAATATAGAGAATGGTAAAGTTTATTGAAGTCAAGAATATACAGAATATTTTTGTTATAGAAGTCCAAAATGTGTATAATAAAAAAAATACAAAATATTTCTTTAATAGCGGTGTAATGAAACATTTTATCTCGTTACGATTTACCAGCGGTACTATTAGTCTTCCCAATATGTATGCCGTTTCAAATAGACTTACGACTGGTCGAACGAAACTTCCCCTGTCGAAGGGGAAGCAGTAAGAGAGACGCGTTGCAAACCTAACAGATCCAAAACTGGCCAGAGCGTGGGACTTAGAAAAATAAATGGGCCCTTTTATGTTATCAGTAGTGTACAAGTATTTTATTAAATATTGCAAAATCATTATTCTTGAATAGTAGAGCTATTTACGTCTAACTTTATTATTTTGTTAAGTTTTAAAGTTATTGACCTTTTATAAAAGTGAGAACAATGTAATTTTTCTCACTCACTTAGTTTAATTTCTCGTTTTTTCGATTATTTCTCTTCCCTTGTTTCGCAGATTTTCTTTCAAATCAAAGTAGAGAAATAAATCTCTCATACACCTACAATTTATTCCAAGAATGCTTTGTAAGTGTAAAATCGCGTGTGTAAATTCGAATGAGTAATTTGGATGAAATGATTTTATAACTCGTTTTATTTTTCAGGGTAGGGTCTTGAGAAAAAGTAAAATGTACTTGCGATAAAAAGTGTAATATACTATCAAAGATAAAAAGTCCAAGAGGAAGATTGCGTAATTTTAATGCGTTACCAGATTTAGATTTTTTTAAGCATATTTTGGGTTCACATATCTGTTCCTTAAATACTGTTACTGAGTTAACAAATGAAATATTCGCTTCGATCATAGTATGTATTACTTTACCCGGATACGCATACGTTTTCTTAATTTGATATCAACTCATCAGATTAATTTTCGATTACGAGCAGACTCCTGAACTAAGTGTGTCTGAACAAAGTGGTCTTTCAATAAATGGGCTGGAAGAACGAAAGAATGGAGAGAAAATAGAAATTCGGAATGTAGAGGATCCGAAGGATGCGTCAGGGAAGGAATTTCATTATGGACATTAATTTGAAGACAGGAAATATCAGAAGGGAAGCTTGGGTAGCTTTTTGAGTGAACCTTTAGCAATTTTGGGACACTACTAACACGGAGAGAGTATTGGATCTTTTTAACTTATAATATAAACAGAGCATTGGGCTTCTTAACATTGTGTTTAGTGCAAGTTAAATTTCACTTTTTACTTTACGTGTCAATTTTGGTTTACAAATATTTCGATTTCTGAAGTTTGGCATTCGAATACGTATTTTCCAAAAGCATGTTTACTCAGGAGAAGATTGGTTGGAAAAAGGAATTTTCACTTTTTTCGTCTAATTCGATCAAAGACATAACATTTATTAATCTCACGCAGGCGCAATGCGTAATCTTAATAAGACTATTGATTTTAATATTCCAAAAGGAATAATTAAAGTTTTATATGCCGACAGACTCTTTCTTTGAAAAAAAAAAATTCTACTTGTACTTATATTAATTATTTAATACAAAATATTAATTTCGTAAACCCCAAAACATGTATTATTTTCTGTATCGTTCTCGACGGATATTTAATTACTCGTCAAAGACTGTAAAGAAATTTCTAGTCTTCAGTGAAAACGAAATTTATTTATTGCATGAAAAAATTTTAGCAAGTGATTTATTGCTGTTTTTAGTATTTTCATGATATCTTTCATTTCAATTTTAGTTTAACCATTTTTTCAATGCTCTACCATTATAGTTCCAGTGTTTTATTAGTAACGCTGCACTTAATGATTTATGGACTTCAATAAATAACCTTGCTCTTGCTCCCCAACGCCCTCCAACTATGAAAAAGTCCTCCTGTGCAAAATATTTTTATTGCATGGTAGCGGCATGTCATTAAATGCAAATGGCGAAGACCCTTCTTCGAAACCTTGCAAAATTAAAACGAGAATGTTTCATCAATTTTGCTACCGTTGTATGATATGGAGAGCAATTTCTCTTGCACTAAACACTCCGCTTTGATAAAAAGCTGCACAACCCTGTCATTGCAGCGCACATTTAGACCCGGAACCCATACTTTTAGTGGGACGTATGACTCTTCCCCATATTTATGGATGCATATTGCCGATAACTTGTTCCTTGAATCCGTTACACCTCGTGGTTCATTCACTTTAATGATATCTTGCTGACTATACAGGTGAATGTCAAACGGGCTATAGATGCAGGGTCCGCCAGTAGCCGTTTTATAGTCTTACCTTTCAAAAGCTGTTACTTGACCTCGCTTTTAAAATTATGCACGAATCAAAATATTTAAATTATTGTAAATAAATTCGATGTTTTTCAGCTCTCGTATGAAATAATAATAATAATAATATGTAAAAAGAACCCCTCCGTGGCTACGGTGTCAGCGTGCTCGCTCATCACCAAGTCATCCCGGGTTCATTTCCTGGTGGGGCAAGAAAAATTTGTAGCTTTTTATTTTTATGTCTTAGTTCATATAACTGTGGCGTTTGAAAAGTTCACACTCTGCGGCTGACAACCGCAGTTGTAATACTCGGATATAGCTATCTACATTCTATCTAGACGATGTTCCCCCAAAAAATTAGAATGTGTCTAGTAAATAAACGCATACAGAACTGAGCCTTACTAACTCTCGTTACCATGGTCCTTAGGTGGCCTGTTGGAGAATACAATATGGAAAAAGAATTTAGAACAGAAAAGTAGTTTGTGGTACGTGTTCGTAAAGTTTTCGAAACATTTGCGATAACTCTTGGATAATACTAGGAAACTAATTTTAACGTTTCTGATAAGATGTATTTTGTATGTGAATGCAAAGGGCGTTTTATGTACGAAAAATATTAATTACAATATGTGCCAAGATTTTTGCCTATACGCCTTTCTAATACCCCTTAATAATTGGTATTTTGTATTCAAGTACATAACCGCGAATAATCTATCTCCATTTACTATATTTAAAATAGATTTTACTCATTTCCATTATTTTTATGTACACTTTCGTATTCTCAGCTGTAGATTGATATTGAAGTGGATAGTGTCCAAGTGTAGCCTTAATTTTGCGATAAAAAATTTCTTTATTAATATTGATGAGACATAATTATAATTTAATATTGACACAGAAAAGAAGAGAAAGGAATCTATTGTGAGTCCCTCGCTGTGAATGATCTAAACTATTGGAAAAGTGAATTCCGGTAATGCATTCGAAAGCTGATGATAATCTAAATGTGTGTATTTATAGCGCCTGTTTTAACACTAGTTCTACAATACACGAGATTAATAAGTATTTTGTATGTTGGTTGGAGGTTGATACTTCTTTAGACTATGTTAAAATGTCACTAATATCTTCACGTATAAACATAACTCATAATTCTCCCTACTATCTTTGCGATTCAGAAATACTACACTGATGAGTTTAATGTGTGTATTGAGTACGTTATTGCGTCTCTTGGCTACCGACATCGCCACTACCACATGTTCCTTCGTCGGCGCGTGTACATACATTGCACCACGAGCGTCCTTGGATGTCACACTTGACCTGCCTCCCATCCCACTTCTTCCTCCCACACCTTACCGCGTCACTCGCATTGCAAATGCTGATTTTCTGGCATCATGTCGCCTTCTGCGCCTTGCGTCATTTTGTCCAGCATCACTGCATGTCATCGCCGAGAATCGTGTTGAATCATACATTGATCACTTCAAATTAAAATAATATATTTAATTCATTTTTATAACTACTTTTTAATCTTCATTTTGTTACATTTTATTGATTAGTAGCAGAGTTCCAGCGACTTAACTCGCGTCATGTTTTGAATTTTGTGCGTAAATTATCATTCTTGAATACCCGGTGTTATCTATTGAAATATTTGTCATATTCAGTTGTCCAAACAATTGTGAATCAGACCACGCAAGATAAAAATGAAACAAAGAACTTGAACTCTCAAACGAAAATGAAGTGCAAAATGTTCTCCCAGAATCTACGCAATGCTAATTAAATGCTTTTTTCACAATCTACTTTAAATAATCTAACCAATATTTGGTGCTAAAGTACATTATTAGCTTAACTGTTTTATCCAACCATATGCATAACCAGTGTCCTAAATTTAAATTTCTCTTTTATATGTGTGCTATGATGACACTTGTTCACATAACATTTTATTTAGTTATCTCTCTCCTTACATCGATAATATCTTTTGATAAAATTTCCGTTATAAAATGTAGTATATATTATGTAGAATGAATTTTTTTCAATCATCAATTTAGAAATCATAGTGTATCAAATATTTTATTTTCTAACAACTTTATCCGCCACGTGGCGGCCGTCGTCTGTGTTGTTTCAGCTTATATGGGTCTTAAGCGCTTGGTCAAACACTAGCATACGTAAATTTTACTAAATTATCTTATTGTTGAAATCACAATTCTGGAAATGTGCACTATTTCAGTTGGAGGTATTTCAATATTATTCTAAATTAAGAAGCAATAGCACTGACCCACATAGCAGTAGCCTGAGGATGAAACTGTGACATCTGGATTGAGTGGTTCTAGCGTATCTTCAGAGGTCAGAATAACATACCAAACACCCTCCCAGAGCTCCCTACTTCGCCAGAGCGACTATTGTTCTTCTCCATGTTCTTAAAATTCCCCTAAATCCCTAGATTTTATCTCAATTCACAATTATTTTTTTTTTTCTTTTAACCAAAAAGCGGTGTTATTCTCGCTTCCTGAACTGGAGACGAATGGCGGGTTTGTCAAACGGGAAATCCGGCTGTGAACATTGACCTCGTGGGCCAGGATTGTTTTGACGGTAACATTGCGGTTGTCCTCCAGAAATCTACTTCCTCCAGTGTGTGGTTTTCTGTGCTCTGTTCTGGAATCTTCTGGTTGGAATGTGTGTGCTTATTGTATTCACATCAGCATTCTTCAAAGTTCAAGTTCTTTCTCGGTGAGAGATTACGTGTAATTGTGTGAAATAAGAATAAAGATAGATTTTGTTTGTTTTAGAGTGAATTTGGAATGAATATTTTTTATGGGACATGTAAAAATCAATAATGTTTTTAGCACAAGTGTTGGTATGTTGTTTGTAAAGCACTCTCATAGGTAAATATATTCTCATTCAACTAAATATAGTAAATAAAACGTATTGAAGGATAAAATATGGACGATCGCATAGAAGTTAATAGTAGAAGAAGTTGAGATACCCTAGTTCAACTCAAAAGAGCTCTGCAAGTTGATGGCACTTGTATGGTTTCAAAGCAAGCGCTTAACGTAATTGACAGTTGAGCGGAGGAAATACTGTTCCCAAAGGTTTACTTAAGGAAACCGTCTTACTCAAGGTAAACAATATAAACAAGTATTTTATGCATAACATGTTTTAATGTGTAAAAAATATTTGAAATTAAACCGTTTGTAAATGTGTACACTTAAAGACATGTTTTATTTTATACAGTTATTATTGTCCGATTTAGGTATATCTTTCGTTCTCAAATGGAACTATTTCCTCTTTAAAAAAAAATCGTTTCCCCTAATTTGATTAATTTATTATTGCTTATGTGTGCAAATAGGTGTGTTTGAACTGACTGTCCTCAATAATGAGTCGAGGAAATAAAAAGCAAATACGTTATCTCATGATTCAAAATCATATTTTTCTGAATTTGTGTAAAATGTGTATATTTTCAACATGTAATCCAGTGTAAATAGAAATAGACGAGTCGGAAGAGAGTTTTCACCCGGCGTTATTCGTAAAGAGCCCTTTGAAAACGCATCACGTCGTCTCGAGGGTCCATGGACCGCTGTGAAGAGCGAGGCGAGCGCCAGTGCTAGGGCGTGGCGAATGCTGTTGGCAGCGCGGGGCGTCGGCGTGCAAGGGTCTGCTCTTCGCGAATCTTGAGAGTGGTGCGGAGAGGGGTAGAGAGGGAGGAAGATGAGCAGCGAAGCGAACCAAGTGACGGCAGTCACCCGTGCTACAGCTCCAGCCGACTCTTAGGAAGGAGATGCGGGGATGAGGATTCGTAAAAGGGAGGTGTAAGGAAGACAGCGAGAATCTTAACGATTCGACCAGGAATATGGAAAAGAAGGTTTACGACTACACCTGTGCTATGTTAAAGGAACTGGTTTCATGCTACAACCATGTTTTACGTAACATTATATTCTATAACTCAAACGTGTTATAATTGTTTGTTGGTTCTATGATTTTGTGAATGGTGAGAATGGTAATGGTAATGCAAAAGGTTCAGAAATTAACGCACGTATTCATCTCAGTTGAGTTCGGTTCCCCAAAAAATCTTGTTTTTTAAAGAAATAGTTGTGAAACATCCTTCATGTTGTTAACAGTATGAATAAATAAATAACTGGTCTCTCGGGATCATGTGGGCAAGGGGACATTGCTATCATACTGAATAAATTCACTGAATGCATCCTTTTAAAGAATGTTTTGAAATTTTAATAATACTTACACTTTTAAATAGCATGAAAATATATTTTGTAATCAGTCTATTGAGTCCATTTTATTTTTTAATTATCTTTCTGTTTTTAAAACTCTCGTCAAACTGGAAATTATTTCATTCACAAGAATCTCACAAAACACGCTCAAGTAAGACAAGGTATAAATTTTGTATCATTATTTTACATAGAATGAAATACTTAAACACACATAGAAAACCGAAAACTCTTGAACATCCTTTTTTTAGACATTTTTTTCTCTGCTTCACGCTGTTATGAGAGCGTGCAATTTCTATTATTAAGAGAAGCTAATCCAGGGAAATTCAGTATGCAGTACATAGACTTTTGTACGTTTACAGTTATTTATCATGAGATCATCGTAATGCAAACGATATACTGATCGAACCAGTAATTTTATTTCAAATATAATTATTTATTAAGTACATACTCCGTGTCACATTACTCGTGAAATGAATGTTGTGTGCGTTGTAGAGAGGACGTAAGAAAAATGTTATCATCGCATTTCACATCCAGAATTATGTTTTGATGGGCGTATAGAATACATGAAACGCGTATCGAATTCAGTTCTTCATTTATTCAAATGTCAACGTGTCCATGACACTCTATTCACGACCTAGTTACTTTGTTCCTTCAGGAAACGTCAGAACATCATTGCTCGACAGGACCATCTTCCGTTTTCAGCTGTCAATAAACTTTTGTCTGCTTTCGTCCCTTCCGCATCGCGTGCTGTGTATTCTGAGCAGGCGGCTGTTGCTCCGTAGACGATGCTGTGACAGCGGCACGCAGTGGAATTGTTAGAAAGTACAATGGTCAAAATAGAAAAATTTGATATCTCTACCTCTGTATTGGAAAACTCTTTTTATGATTTCTACAGTATTACGCAAAATTTTCCATGACTAACTTTGATTAGGATAATCTATTTGAGATTTTTTTAATTACCCTGTGAAATGATGCTTCCTCCAGGTAGCTATAATTTTCATGTCCCTTAAGACCCTGTTAAGGAGGGATGAATCAGAAAATTGTTATGAAAATGCATGAAAACCGATGTGATTTTTGTGTTAAATTCCTAATCTCAAGTCATTAAATTTATCCTGAACGTTTTTTAAGGAAAATAATCCATTATAAATATTGAATACGAACATGTGCCTCGTCAAAAATGAAAGATAATTCCGCTTGTAACTGTAATTACAAACTTCAAACATGAACCAATCAGAAACCAGACAAATTTCGGAATGAGATGGTGTAAATTATTCTTGTCTTTCCAATTTTTTGGGGGTTCATTATTTCAACGATTACAGTTTTTGCGTTTGGTCCAAATACAAAACAAACAAAATAGTTTTCTAAAACAATCTCTTCTCTTGTGTATTATCCTAAACGCAATGACCCTAATTCATATTAGAAATTTTTCTCAAAATAATATAGTTGAAGGACGGATATGATGGCTAAGACTCTCAAAGGGGAACTTGATCTGAACCCGAATTTTGACCATTTTTCTTCGTAATATCTTCACTGGGCTGCAATCATTGGTGCATCGTTAGGCCTGGGCGGGCGGCTCCGTCGCGTCGGCTGCGCTGGAAGGACGGAAGGAAAGTCGCAGCCACAAAGCCCTTGAATGAGCTCCTGGCAGATGTGCGCTCTTTGTATCGCCTGCCGCCTTTGCAGCAGCCTCCGTCGCCTTCTGTCGCTCAACCGATGCCTCGAAGACTCCACTGGACCCGATTATCGGGACCGAACGCGATCTGAGCACTGGGAACCGGACTACGCATGGCAAGACTCTCTGATATGGAAATGAGGTTCATTCAAGAAACGTTTTTCGAGGTTGACTCTACTTTGTTTCCCTTATTAATATTAATAACTTACAAATAATAATTATATTATTTAATCATGTACAACAATTTAATAATTTGTTGTTTTAGAAATTAGAAAAAGAGTATTTACCTCGTTTTTAAATAGTAGGGGTTAAACTATACTTAGTTACACTACTGTTTAATATATCGTAACTTCAACTTAGGTCTCTTAAAGAAGTCTTGTTACTTGTAAAAACTGGTCTTTGTAATGTTTTGGGTGTGGAACTGATGCTGTCTAAGTCGTCGAAACTATTTCTCGTTACCCTATGAAATTATTCTACAACTTCTTCAAAAGTTTACTGATCAATTTTTTCAGAGGTTCTGTATTTATATGAATCAGTTTTATGCGATAATTATTCTCATTTTTATTAGTCTTTCCTGATCGCATCAACATATGGAGTAAGATCAAGTCACCGTTACACTGTTACGTATGAAAATGTAACCATAAATTTTTATTGTTTTCTTTTAGCATCTTTAATCTTAAAAGCTTATGTATACGATGTAAACATATCTAATGATGTACTGAATTAAAGTTCATTATCCAAATTTGCCATATTTTATGTCGCTCTTGCGATTGTGCGTATCTTTTGCGAAGAATTCGATAAGATTTCATATACATATTTTTTTTATTGACGTAAAAATAATTGAACCGTGTGTGATTTGAAGTATTACCCTTTCCCATTTTATAAAAAAACATCGGAGAAGTTGGATCTGAGATCTGAATTAGATTTGTTTCTGTTTCAAGTTCCTTGGTTCTTACATTTGCAATTGTGTTACCTGGACCTCCTCCGTGTTCGGACCGAGGTATTTGCAAAAAAACACATGAATTTCACGCAACATGGATTACTCAACGTCAACAGCCAGGTGAAAATTGCGACGGACCGGGACTCGAACCCGGGACCTCCTGCTCTGGCTGCAGGTGTGCTGGCCAGAGCAGGAGGTCCCGGGCTCGAGTCCCGGTCCGTCGCAGTTTTCACCTGACTGTTTACGTTGCAAACACTCCTCCATGTGTAGGTACTCGAAAGTTGTGAGTTAAAATATGGATTACTCAATAGGAGACCCCTCTATACAGCAATTTTTTGAATGATCAATCATGATGCGTACAATCAATCTTGATCTGTTTAGGGTACCATTTATTTTCTCTTTATACGCCTGGAACGGAGATAAGTATTGGTTACATATTACAGGATAAAAAATAATGCTCTTATCTGATTTGTCATCCTACAACAATTTGTCCCCATTCAGATATAAATGATGTTAATATATTGCATTATATTTATTCGGCAATTGAGAAAAGCGGGTTAGAATAAAGTTAATTGTTGCGAGGATTCTTCTTTGTATTTTTTGGTGGATATTGTAAAATCAAATCAGAAGAAAACGTTTTGGACAGAACTAATATTAAAATAGAGTATACATAGAATTATGATTAATTTTATGTATATTCTTTCTTTCTATATAGATTATACTAATTTCTTTTATATATAATATACAGAAAGTTAATATTTAAGAGCCGTGAGTCACTACGGCTCTTCTCTATCGTGCGAAACTGCATTTTTCCCTACTAGCATGGGTTCTAATGACCTTCGATGTTGACGAGCCCTAAAGCCCCAACAACAACAACAAAATTTAACTTACCCCAATTGGGAACGAAGCGCAATATGCTTTGTGAACACTGACAGCAATTCCCCCGAACACTTAGTATAATACAACACACTCAGTATTTTCCTGGAGCAGTAAAATAGCACCACATCCTTCCTTTAGAAAAGTCCATTCCCCGCGGAAGCTGTGCATCGCGTGAATGCACCTTCATTCGCGAAACGATTCCGGCATCTCCGGCGCGGCGCCCCGCGGCGTTGCCGAATTTCGCTGCTACTCGCTCAATGGGAGCGCAGTACTTCATTTCTTTCTGGATGCTCGCACTGTACTGGATGCTCGCATGAGCAGCTAATCTCGTTGGCTGGGTTTCCAACAGAAATGTAATACCGTTCCACCTCGTTAAACCGTTACATCAGTGTAATTAATTATTGCCTCGCGATATCAACAGGGCTTTTGCTGGCTGGATACACTGTGAAATCGTGTAATTTTTTTCTTTTTATTCCTGGGGATGAAAGGCGGCGATGTGGCTGTTAGAAATGCATCGAGTACTTCATTAATTCGTGGATTCCTATGTTCATCGCGAACGAACAGGTACGAAATATTTTAGAATCGTTCTTTGTATTGATATGACAACCTTCGAATTTTTATGTAACTGCTATGTCCTTAGGCTTTTTTTTTCAATATTCGATATGAAACATGGTTTTAACCTTATCCGCAGATGTTTGTTCCCATACGGAATAAAAACATCCCTAACATCTTGTTTCTTGCAAGTTCTTAGAAAATGTGGTGGCAATCATTTCTTTATTTGAGTAGCTTTTTGGTTGTTTTATAAGAACAGTTCTTGCATGGGAAGTTATCATAGTTATCTTTCTTAGGTGATTAAATGTCACTAATTAAGGGAAAAATCCAAAATATTTTGGTTGTGATAAATTTTAGTCATATGATTTAGGTTCCAGGTTAGTTAAGGAAATGTGAGAATATGGTGTATTTGTTCAAACTTGAGATAATAAATGCAGGAAAATAACGTACTTATGTAATGACTTAAAAATTGTTACTTATATAACAGAAATACGAGTGACTGATCCAAACCATTTAAGGAGCAACTTTTAAATTCCCTCTTACAGAATATGATAATAAATAGCTTCTTCATAATTTTGTATTATTAATATTGTTATTATTGCAATTTATCAAAATAAATGCAAAGTTAGGGTAGTCATTAATATTTTTAATATATCTTAAAAAATTAGATTGCACAAATGATCTACACAATATAAATCTAAAAATCGGGTTATACAAAATGCCTAAAAATACCAGTAGAATGCTCATCATAAGTTTCAGTGTATTAAATGTATTGTTTAAATTACCCACCTGCACCTAAAGAGTTGGGCTTCCTAGCTGGCACCTCATCGAAAACACATTAGTGTCCACATTGTCTGACGATTGAAGTTGTTTTTTCTTTTCGATTCTTTCGCACGTAACAGCAGCTTCCAATTTCGAGGTGTGCTTGGAATTTTGGAATGTATAAGGAAGGAAAAGGACAGAATAAATAAAAACTGTTTGTAGTTATGTATCAAGTAAATCCTAAAAGGTAATGAAATTGTATTTTTCTTGTACACATTTAAAAACGCAACGAAATAATTTATTCAGTATCTCCCCACCCCTGTGACGTTAAAAAGAAACGAACGCACGTACGTTTACCAATTAATAAAGTATATTTCGTGAATGTCGGTTTCGGAAGTTTTTCATGTGAGATAGTTTACATGCAATGTGTTTAGACTTATTGTTTGGTTCAGAAAATAAAACCCTCATCCTGATTCATGTTGTGATTGTAAATAAAGTCATAACTTGGTGAAATAATTTCACAAACATTTGCTTTTGGCGGAGTACAACCCTTGGTCTAGGTCTCGTGAAAACACCATCCACGGAAGTTCATTACGTTTAAATGTTATGTTAATGGGGAGGGGATGATAAAACTTTTTAATTTTTGCTTTAACTTTCGTTGAGTTAGCGTGATCGTTTTTTCCTCTTTGAGATGAATAAATGTTTCAATTACAATTTTTATTACTCTTAATGCGTCAGCAGCTCAGAAACATATGAGTCCCTGTCTACATTGAGCGATGAAATAACTTACTATCTTAAGAAGTAACTCCTGAGTGTTTGAAATCGTAACGCTTGAGCGTGTCTTTCTCATGGTGTACTCGTGTAGGTGTTGTTCGGAAAACGTGCGGGGTCACTACAGGAGCTGTCATGTGCATACGGCTCATGAAACACCGTCGCGTTCACTGTCTTCCCCCCTCATGATCCCCTCCCCATCCGTCATTCCCTTCTGGTTCCTCCCCTATGTCCACCCACCAATATGTCCAGGTTCACCTGCTGCGGTATCTAATGGCTTGCCACAACGACAGCGTCAGTTTCATGTCAAGCGGGAAATCGATACAACTTTCTGATACGTTTCTGCATTGCCACTCTTGTTTCTCTTCATTGCCATACTTTTACATTCATACCTGTTTTTTTTGTTTTTTGTTTTTTTTTTCGATAAAAATATTTTACTCTAGATATCGTTCTATCTTAAGAAATGAATCCAAAAAAATTTTAAGTTATGAAGAATCGTACGTGGGTGACCGATTACATTTCTTCGTATACTTCTAATAAATCCATTCTGAAAGAATCTTAAAAAACGTAAGATTTTCGAGATGAATCGAGAAAAAATAACTGATGGAAGTATTACTTGCTGACGAGAAACACGATCATATTTCAGAGCAATCTTAATTCAAAAGTCTCGCTGGAAAGATTTTTTTAAAGTATTTTGAATCTCAAAGTAAACCACGTGTAATATATAAAAAATGAATTATAATTGTACGAATGAAGTTAACATATTGGTCGAAGCCGGGTCATAGCCAGGATTTTGCTTGTTTTTATTCATATAAACTCCCCCTCAATTATTGATACACGCAGTAAATCAACATTCCTTAATGTATAGTTTACCGGGACAGTGTTTTATTTTTCAGTTAAATTTGGTAATGGAATTGTGGGAAGATCCTTTCTCTAGTCACATTCCTGCACTACGTTTATCTTTAGATACTGGGTCCTAGGTATCCTACTGTAAAGTACTCAGTTATGTGAAATATATATGAGGCAATTTTGGTTCCCTCTCAGAACTAGGTAACCGTCTGGTTTGGTGAGGAATTTTACGTGTAGTAGCAAATAAAATTTACTTGCCGACTTGTCACTCAAATAAAGCTATTTTTTCCTGTGGCTTGTTAGAATGTAGTGCTAGAACATAAGAATTGCCTTTACAAGCTTCAATATTACCTTATTTTTTACTGGCTGTAACATGTTACACTTACTGTCCAAATTTTAAGATTTTTAAAAATATTTTGTTTAATTTGAGTGACATATATATAAAATAAAAGCATTTCGTATTTCATTTTTTCTTTTACACTTCTATTACTGTATATGCTCTGGGCCTAAATCTGTGCAGTATCCTCTTTCAGCACACTCAATGTTTTCAACTGAAAGTTTCATCAACCTCTTGTAGTAGAATTATCTTCGGTATGTTTCGTATCCATCTACTCCATGGCTTGAGGCTCTTCAGTCTCTACTCTCTATCTCTGGGTTACTGAATCCACCTTTCCCTCTGCCATTTGCACATGCGGCTCCAACATCGTAAATAAGACACTCTGTATCAACAACTCCATCCAACTGTAATCGTTTACCCGCAGCTGCTTTCGTATAAAAACCAAGACCATATTTCTTTCCACTGCGTTTCTTCTTTTAATTCCATTTTAATGTGTGGTATCTTAGGAATATTGACGATGAAGCTATTTGTTCGCATCGTATTATAGTTTCTAGATTTTTTTCCATTTTCAGTGGTTTCCGATCTCTTTAGGTTTGAGGGTTTTAAAGAAAAATGATATTCATTTTCGAAAATATTTTTGATGATGAGACATTTTGTTTTTAATTTATATTACTCACTTTTAGTGACTGTCCCATTTTCAACTTTGTCCTTCTGGGGTTTCACTTGCTCCAAAATTCCTTTATCTTTTGAACATCCTGTTTTTATCACCTCTATACCTACTATCTTTCGTATTCGCCCGTCCCCGCCACTGGGAGGGAAGCGTGTTTCTACTACATTTGAAGGTGTCTCGATTTTTTCCTATTTTATCCACGTATTGATAAGGGACATTTCGCATTCCATACATGCTTATTACCATTTACATTTATTTTCTTTTGTATTTGTAAGAAATAAACGTGTTCTTCTCCCCGACTAAAATTATCATATGTACTACCAGTAATTGTTCTTTTCATGGAATATTCGCTCACGAGTATTGTTACTCCAGTTCAACCCCTACACATGGTGTGTTAACGGTGTCATGGCACGGGAAGTTAGATGGGATTATAGTACTGAACCTCTGCCAAGTATCGGTGTATTAATCAGTCTTGTCATTGCTGTGTTCGTATATTTACATTATTTACAACTCCTCGAGCACAGTGTGTTGGACCCAAGCATAAATATTTACAGCGAATTGTAAATAGATTTTTTTCATAGGAATCGATCTAAAATAGGGTTACATTCTTTTATGAAAAACATTCTATAATATCTAACTATACAACTTTTTCCCATGTATATTTATACACCATAATATATAATTTTTTGCCTTCGCTAATAAATTTTGTGTAAAGGAGACATCATTGTTCAAGAATTCGTTGCGCGTTTATTCAGCGTATTCTCTTATTTCATGGGAGGTTTGTTCTTCTGAGGCTATCTCAACCTTCTCCGGATAATATCTCTTTGACCACTTCGTGGAGTGACACAGTGCAGTGTCATGCGGTCTTCGGGGGTCACTTCTTGTTCATGCGTATCCACAGTCATCGATAGCATTGCTACGCACTTTCAGCTCTATAAGACTAACCACCGACAAAATGTTGTCGTATACAGGCACTAGCTCAAACCTCTTGGAGTCAAGTTCAATAACGCCGTCCAACCAATGCAAGTAGGCAGAGAAAATCATCTGTGCTGACTAGTATTCTCGTTACTAGTTCTGCAAAGGATAGACTCGTTGAGCGAGACATTTGTTTATATTTTGTTTTGATTGTTACGCGAATAACTCGTTTATTTATTTAATTTTTAAGTATTTATTTAGTTCAAAGAAAAATTCAAAGTGAAGTCGTTCATTGAATAATTTGGCGAGGTTCAGATCATTAGACCTATTCTCCCCGAACCAAATAATTTTGGAGAATGGATTGAGATGGAGAGCTGTTGGGTAGGAGGAGGAATTTTGAGTTGTCGGGGAATTTAAGGTACCGAATCCAAATTGGTTTGGAGGAGGTAAAGATATCCCAGTGTAAAACCTCACGTAGTGAGACGGAACGGGGGATCAAACTCGCACTTCTTACCCCAACACACATTTATATTTTATGTTTATTTCCAGCCAGGGAAAAATAATTCCATCGGTCATGATCGTCCTGATAATTTCGGATACGATGTTAGAATTAGCAGTTTTGAATGAATTTCTTTGAATTATCTCTAATCGGATGTATGAACANGCTGAGGAACTTGCATCGCACTACGAAAGAGCTGTCTCTTATACACATCTAGATGTGTATAAGAGACAGTATATATATATATGATTAAGGCCGATCATATGACCTTCATCTTCCGAGTATTTTTCATTTCAATAAAGGTTATCACTTTACTACGTACTTGAAAGGTTATGGTCAGAATTAAATGCAAGATTTTTTTAAAAAAATGAGGTTGTTTTAAATGTTGAACATATTGACACTTTTTTAAAGTACTGTACTGAAATATGAAAAGATGTTTCAAAAGTTTTCCCCCCTCTATATTTTCTTTAATTCAAAAACTCAGCAGTACATAGCGTGCGAAGACATTACCATTACGCTGCGGCTGTGGAATTTGTCTCGTTCTGCGATGTGCTCGTTGAATGAGGTTTGGTTGTATTAGAATGAACTGTTGATCCGGCATTGTAATCGAAGGTGATCCGATTGCTATCGCTGCGACCTCGTTATCATCTCAACACCCGCTTCGTTACCTACCACTCCCGTCGGTGCTCTCCCATCCTCGCGTATTCGCCGCCACGGCCAGGCCCTCTTCTTGTATCCCCGCCGCTGCCACCACCACCCTCCCTGCCGCAGGGCGAAATCGATGCCTGCGCGCCGTCGCTCCGCGTCGCACCGACACTGCCACCGCTGCAGCCGCGTGCGTCATGTGACCCTGCGTGGATGACGTCAGCGCAGCTGACGAGCGCCATGTGGTCGCCGCCTGCGCCCCGCTTCCTCCGCCGCACCACTGTCGCGCTACGTTCGACAACGACGACAGCCGGGTACTTTGAGCACGTCGATCGGCTGATAGGTGTATCACACTGTATAGCGTTTCAAATTTCAGATATACTATTTGTCTTAAGGGACGTGGCAGACTACGGGGGTGGAGGTCGTGACCTTCATCTTCCGAGTATTTTTCATTTCAAGAAAGGTTATCACTTTACTACGTACTTGAAAGGTTATCGGCCATAATATTTAAGAGGGGTTGAGTTTTCTCGCAGTTAGGTCAGACAAATCTAACATAATTGTATATTTTTGCCAACGTTTCGACTATTTATTGTTGTCATCATCAAGACTCAATGAAAATAAAATTTTACTTCTAAAAATGTGTTGTCACCATGGAGAAGTAGGTAAGTGACTGAGGAAATATTTTTTATTAATTGAACCCTGACTACAATACATAGTCAAAACGTTGCCAAATAATTTGATTCTATTTTATTCGTCTGGCCTAATTGAAAGGAAACCCAATACTTAATAAAAAAGTAGACGTAGTCCTTCAAATGTTTTTATAGGATAATATTTTGTATAATTTTTTGTAAAACTTGTTCATGGTTCTAAAGTCTTGGTTATGTATTGATTAATGTAATGAAATGATACAAGAATTTTATTAATCTGTAGTTATGCCTTGTCTCATTAAGTCATTTACGAGTAATTTGAAATGACTGTACTGATGTTGTACCCTATTGTTTAATTCACTCTAACACTCTAACAAATTAAAATCTTATAAATTTTCGCAAATACCAGCAAATTTTCGCCCCTCCTCGTCATTTATTGATAAAATGGAAATATTGTCAACACTTCTTACTTGAATTTGACAGCTAAGTAAAATTTTATNCCCTCAGTATTTTTGACATTTAATAACCAATATAGTAAAATTTTGTATTGTGATGTATGTGTCTGATGTGCAATATTTCTGCTCATTCAAACGCTCCCCGTAGTATGATTTCTTGTTAAATTATGCCTTCCCTGCCTTGGTATGTTTCGTAATTAAAATATTCAGACTCTGAGAGCTGGTAAGACTTGCTGTGGTTGTCGCTTGCTGATTCCACCGTTCTTACCTTGCTCGTATTGTTTTCAGCGTACGTGGCTCTTACATGACAAAGCAACATCCGCACCTACATTGAAGCCATTGCATCCACTATCAAGGAAAGTGCCATAATTAGCGCAGAAAGTAGCACAGGAGAAAGAATATTCCTGTGGATAAAGAAAATAAATATGGAACCTGAGAAATCTGGCTATGGAAATGAATGCCAAAATTATATTTTGCTCAGCACAAATATATTGTTTTTGTATTATCCTCCTCGCATCAATCGCCGAAGGAGAGTTAGAAAATTCTGGACGTTCTATGACGTTTACTCCTCATGTAACCCAAGTAACATCCGCAGTATAGTTTTATATGCATTTAAAAATCTTTTTCATATGAATACATACATTTTTCTCGTAAATTTTGAATATTGTAATGTTTCTAAATATATGTGAGAGTCATGATTGACTTTAAATATGCTGACAATGGAATAGTTCTTTTCTTATTATTTACCCCAAGATCTAAACAAGAAGTCCGTGATAAAGATCAATCAACAACGAAACTGTAAAACCAAGCTACGAAAGAGGAGTCACGAACTTGGGATTGCTGCCATAACAGTAAAAGGGTAATACCCTGTACCGTCGTAAATCTCGAGAATTCTCAGAGAATACAAACTGGTATTTAACATTTTTGCATGTGATGAATACTCTCCCTTATTGCATTTTTTTCTGCGTATCGCAGGAATGAAGAGAAACGTCGATTTAGAATCATTTTCGAAACGCACACAAACGTGCTATAGAATATTTTAGTTTTTAAAAACTTAAATACCTCTATATATTTAACATTTTTAAACTTCTACGTAATAATATTTGTTAAT
Organism: Laupala kohalensis; assembly: GCA_002313205.1. Classification (NCBI taxonomy): domain Eukaryota; kingdom Metazoa; phylum Arthropoda; class Insecta; order Orthoptera; family Trigonidiidae; genus Laupala; species Laupala kohalensis. The sequence continues at coordinate 597,518 of NNCF01126833.1, read as the reverse complement.
TTATATCCTTGATCTTGAGACTTAATATTTTTGCTACTTATTACCGTTTTACATTTCGCATTCATTTGAAATATTTCGTGTTTTTTCATGTGCATATAATATTTGTAAAAGTTTCCTTTTTAGATCGAATAGATTCTTATTTCCTTGAGTGTTCAGTAATGTAATATTTGCATTGCGATTTTGGTACGATACCTTCTATTTTTTTAGTATGTACCGGATTCTGATTGCATTTGAAGTGACAACTCTTCTTCACTACATTTTTCCCATAACTGGAATTTGATTTAATAAATAATTAATAATAGTAGTAGATTTGGAATTTGATGTCTGTTTTTAGAAAATGCGTAATGATATCTCTATTTTCTTCTCTGTTGGAAAAAAATTTTATTACGTGGAGTTGTGATATGAAATTTATATTAAAATTATCCATCTCATGTATCACAATATAAGTAATAAAAGCTATGTATTCTACCTATTTTCTTGTATTGTTTTATTGATGTTTTTTCCGTATCAGTATAACTAGAATGATATGTTGAATTCACTTATCTTTTATGTAGTTTGTCTTTTTCTGCATCAAAAATACTTTCATTTTCTTTGTGAGACTGCTAATGTGTTCTTTTTTCCTTTAAAGTTGTGGGAACATTCGTTCCTTGCTTTCAACTGCAAACGAGAAAATGCGTGCGAATAATATCTTAGCACAGTATATTCATAGAGATACGGATACGTACTAATATATAACTGCGAAATGTGAAAGGGTGTCTGTCTGATTGCTACCTGATCACGACTCAACCAATGAACAGATCGTGATGAAACTTGACAAGGTGATAGTTTAGATTTCTAGGATGAACAAAGGTCAAGTTTTATTTTTAAAATTCATGAAAAGAAGGATAGAAAATGATTTTGACCATTGTAATGAAATCGAAAAAAAGGAGAGTTATATTTGCTTACGCTGCCTGAACGGTTAGAGATACGTGACAACTGCATGACAATGTTTCCCTCAAAGCGTTCTACAAAAAAAGTCCGCGACAGCAAATGTCTAGATACAAAAATTAACCTAAATTAACAATAAAACGTTATTAGAAGTAGAATTGTTAAAATACTTCAATTTAAGAGAGTAATTTAAGAATAAAAATTTAATAGATTTTTTGTTTTAGTAATAATAATA
>NNCF01126833.1:578409-595607 GCA_002313205.1 Laupala kohalensis | reverse complement strand
CGCCTGGCCTCGCCTGGCTTCGACCGGCGCGGCTCCCGGCGAGTGGGTTCGTTCTACTTGGGATGGTGAGATGAATAGATATTTCCTATGTCATGTCAGAGTTGGGCCACCATTGGATTTGGAGGGAACGTCCCCAGAAACCCCATGGTTGGAGTGGGAAGGAAGAGTCATGTAAAAATATTTCATTGAAAAAGACAGGTTTAATCCATAGATTTCGGGACCTTTCAGATAAACTGTGGCATAATACCGTATAAATTTTGCACGTTGTGTTAAAATACCACTACCTAAGGGTGAAGTGGTGAGCTGGACTGAAGTGGTGAAGTGATGTCGAAAGATCATAGTATGACGAATTTTTCACTGACAAACATATTATTCTGACTATATTATTCTGCATATTCTCTGTATTAAAATTTACTAAACGTTAAAACCGTACGTAAATACAAACATGGAGGTCGTGTATATTTCATTCCTTTGCGTGCAAAAGTAAATGGCCTAGAAAACCTCAAGAGTCTAATTAACTACAATAGTTCGTCGTACAACCCAAGGGCAGTTTTTTCTAGGATAGTGAGCTCGTGCAAGGCAGGCTGGGACTAATGACTTGCTCGGAGAAGGCACGGCATGACATTCAGCGTCGCAATATAGCGCGGACGACAAAAAAGAAAAGAAGGAAACGTTATCCTGGTTAATGCTAATTTGCATGGCACTAAGCGATATGAGCGTATTGCCATTGTCATGGTAATGAAAACATCCGAGAAACGTGACTGTCCTAAGAATAGACGGTTTACGGCTGGCACTACGATAGGAGAAAAGATGAAAGGGAAAAGGAATGGGCGGAAGAGGAAGTAGAGGTTGTATACTAAAGTAAAAAGTGGGAAATGCACCTTAGAGAAAATGAGAAAGCGATGAAACCATCGAGTTTTCAAAACAATTCTCTTTGTACCCCATAATGCATCATAAACAACTAATGATATTCCAAGGTATACAATTCAGATCAATATTTAACCCTCTAACAAGGCTGCTCAGTGGAACAAGTCCAACAAGTCGTGTAGTGTATAACTGATGTTTTTCCGTTTTTCACTATGTATTTTCCTACAGTTCAAATTTATAAATAATCTCGTCGAATAAAATATTAATAAAAAGAAAAGAAAAAAAGAAAGAAAAGTATAGTAGGTGTCATATGAGAGACAATTTTGTCGTTTGAAAGCAAACAAAAAAACAAAAACAATTAAAGCAGCAAACCCCTTCGAAATAATTTGTTGAGGTAAATTGAGCGGTCTTGCAACAAAAACAATACAGAAGGACAAAAATTTAAATCGACAATGTCAAAATTTTGCACTCATTTCTATTCTTGTTTCAACTGTAGCTAATGTTTATGAATTTAAGTTGCAATAGAAGAAGAAAATTCATACATTTCCAACTTTTAAAAAATATTTTAGACATCATTCACTTCAACACGTTTTTTAAATTATTTTGTGTATATTTAAAGTATTTGGTTTCTGCTCTTTCAAATACTAAAGTGTTTCGATAAAAATCTATTTTGTTTTTGATTTGGATCTTTTTAAGTTTTTCCACGCACTCTTCGTTGTAATTTTGAAGTTTCGTTTTTATGTATATATTTAATGGAACTGACATTTTGTAGGAAAGAATAATATTTAGTGAACTTCCTTTGCAATCACTGACCGAATGAATGTGCTCTTTCCTCTACGCTCTGTTAATAATAAACTGATTGTAAATTTTTGATATCTGTCGATCATTTTCTACCTTGATAAAATATTTCTGTGATATTGATTGAGCATTTATTATTTAATTTATTCCCTTGCTATTATCTGCTCCACATATCAGTTGCAAAAACATCGTCACATTATTGACTTCGGTCTCTTGTTGTACAAAAAACTGGACTGGAATGACATTCTAATGCCTTACGTTGCCAACTGTGTCCTTCTGCCGCTGCTGAAACAAATATTGGTTTCGACGATTTCTTGTCCTCTAAGGTGTTTTTTTTTCATGTGGTGCTCTACTCTCTGAAAAGACTAAAATCCAAACATTTTTCACTTTCATCACTGGCATTCAAGACGTGTCTTTTTCTGAGCGATTCTCGTTCGAAGGTCACTGAAGAATTTCGTGCGTCAGCACAATTTTTTCGTTTTTGGACCCAGTTTCTTAGGTATTTAGAAAGAAATCGATGTTGATCTGATGTGATGTGAAATGAAGAATGATATTAGTAAAAATACCACATTCCTCCGAATATATGATACACCTCTATATTAATAGAAATAGGAGGGGCTGTCGGAGTTTTCCAGGAACTGGCGGCAGAAGGCGGAAAAAATTTCTCAGGGTTTTAACTGTTGGGAGTAGGGTGCAGTGCTCTGGAGAGTTGGGGGGTGAGAGAGAAGGAACCTTAAAAATATTAAGCAGCTTAGTTTTCTATCTTCCATCAACTCCTTCTTGTGTTGGTTATAACTTCCGATGTTTCACCTTCAAAATGTAATTTTTTATTTTGAAGTGTCGTCTCTGGGGTTAATTTTCGAAATAGGATGTTCAAACTTTTTTTAGTCTCCTGACGGGAACGATATATTTTCTTCTGAATTGAACTAGATTGTTGTACAAATTATCTTCTCGTCAGTCTTCTTCCATTTCCTCTCCTTTGAATCTGTCACCGAACTTGTCTGAACAGATTCCAATCAATCTTTCACCAAATAGGAACTTCCCGTGTATTTTTTCGCCTGTTCAATTTCTCCTCCTATCATTTGAGTCTTCTTCTTGTATTCCTTTTCTCTTTCATCTTCGTGCCATTCTTCCATGTTTTTCCTCCGTTTCCCCACCGCTCTGTAATTACAGCGCCCTTTGGACCCAGCCTCGACGACCGACGACGACAGTGCTTTATCAAAAGTTGGCTGGCAGAGGGGGTGGGTGAATATGGGTGCACATTAAAATTCCTCTCAAAGTCTGCGCAAAGAGCGGAATAATGAGAATAATAATGACGCAGTCGCGGTCGCAACTCACTCTCGCTCTTTACTACGATCGATAAACCCCAAATGTATGCAATATGGAAGACCCGACGATGATGCTCAATCAGAATATTATAACACTTGTGGTATATTTAGGAGTTGAGCTATGTTTTACTACCTTCTTGACTTTTGTTGGAGCAATGATAGCATATTTCATGGGTGTATATACAGTTCATCTTTAACATTACATTTGAATTCGGTTTCCGAACTGATTTTTTCACTATAGGTATTCGCCAGACGCTTAAACCATCTTAGCTGCAGTGCGACCGATTTATTTATAATCAAATATATTATGTTAATATTTAAGGTTGTTTCCTTTTGAATCAGTTTGATGTCAAAATAATTATTCATGCGTTATGTATTTGTATAGAAAAAATATTCCCCCCCCCCAATGTTACAATGTAGGACAATTGTTCAATGACTGCCATTGGAACACTTTATTCGAGAACTATTGATGTGAATTCGAAGATTTGACATATGTTTATACTTACTCCCGGTTTACGTATAAAAATTGTAAATTGTTTGTCTGTGAAATAAATATACCTATTCGTTGCATATAAAACTTACATATTCCATGAAGGGTATTCGAAAGTTTGACTTAATTGAAGCTTGAAGTGAATTTACTCAAACTAAACAATATTTCTGTCAGAGGCAGAACCATAATTTCGTTTTGTGAGCGGCTCAAGAAGAGAAATGCCAGGGAATGAGGGTCACCTCACCGGAATTTGTTTTCAAATTAACTTCTTGAAACTGCAATTTCACACATTTCTTTACATAAATAAACCATTAAATGAAATTGCAGTTTTCATAAATAACCCTGAAAAAAGTTTTGAAAAAAATCGTGTTTTTAACCTAGTTATTACTTTGGGCGTTCCTTTTATTGTAGATTTTAACCAGTTAGTTTTTATGTAGATAAGTGGTACGGAATCTCAGAGAAGTACGAGTATACTAGAAACAGTGAAATATCGTATCCCGACACTCATGTTCTCATGTAGGAGTAGAAATGTATAAAAAGGAAGACATATGTTTGTCCTATGAACTCATCTTCTTAAGACATTTTAAATGGTCGTCTCGTAGCTTTAATTGAGCATACTGAAATTGTTTCGAAGTAAGGAACTTCCTTTNTTTTTTTGGGGGGGGGGGAGGGGTGCACGTGCCCTCTGTGTGTATCCTCCTTTGATCCGTCACTGACTTGAGAAATGTTAAAAAACGACCATATTTGTATGGAAACATTTCTTTTTATTCGCCTCGTTCTCGTCGTGTTTACAGAAATACGACTTGAAAAGTAAAAGTGAACAGAAAACACGTTACATAAAAACAATACATTAGCCACTGCTTGGGTAGGTCTTGTAAACACTATATCTAATTTTAATTTGGAAATAATTAAATTCAGTATTTTGTATATGTTATTTCTCCTTTTAAAATATTTGAGTTTTTCAAGTTGTATTTCTAAAACTTAAAAAATGGTCAATTCTTAAAACTAAATTTGCAATTAGCTTTATTTCAGTGAAGAAAGTGAAATAACGATTAACCATAGACAATTCAATTAAAATGTTGTATACGACTCTAAAATTGTTTTCGTGTTGTGTGGAAAACTGTGCTTCTCACTCAATGCAAAGTGTGTCAAATGTATATCTGTCATCCCTCGGTAACAGCTGGTTACTCGATGTACTCGTACATATTCATGGAGCTATTGTATCAAATTTTGAGAGGGAACAGTTGCTACAGATATTAATTTCATGTAGCAGCTACATATGACGTTACCAGTTTGGTAAAAACCCTTCAATAGCTTTTAGATGCCTTCAATTGAACATCATGCATTTCCAGGTAAAGGACCTTTTTTTTTGTTACAAAGCGCACATTACCGTCAAAACTGTTACCTCATTGTAGAAGCACCTGCAGATTTATCACAATTCTTTACGGAATGTTTCTTCACGTTTACATAAAATTTAATTCCTGTAGTTCCAAAATTCATAGTAGAGTTCTTCAGTTAATCCAATTTTACTTTATATAATTGTGTAAAATGATTTTTTCCTATTTTTATTATTCAAAAAACAATTGCGGATGTTGCATATGAGATTCTTACATTCATGTTATAAATAAATTTATTGTCAAAAAACAGTACAAACTGCGTATGACCACGTGGAGGGAAAAAAAACTAATTTACTCTCCGGAAGCAAGCAAGGGACCATCCCATCAATTCCGATCAAGGGCCCTAAGGCAGAGGCGGATTCAAAAAATTCAGCAAAAATTCCTAGATAAGATAAAAAGTTAGCTGCGAGTTATAATACTAATAGAATGTCAATATGTTTGTAATTTTAAGCAAAAAATTACATGTAAGTTATTATCGAACTATAGATTATTCTGAGTATAGTGCTCAGACTATAGTATAAATATAGAATTGAAGCATTAATGATGGAGGTTATCTAGACGCCAAATACCAATAAACGTAAACCCACCATTGTAAGTACTGACAAAATCTTCAACTTTGAGTGAGGAGGCTAACTAAAAAATGTGAAAGTGAAAAATAATTATATGAATACAATATGAATTTGTATTTGTGCGTGGAAAACTCAATGAATTTGTTTAAATATTTTAGCATTTAACATTATTTTATACCCAAAGTACTATGCAATGAAAGTAATGAGGTGATTTTTTTTTTAATTTGATACTATTGAACATATTTTGATATACGTTCTTTTAATAGAATGATGTGTATTGTTTTTGAGTAATTTGTATATTTTAATAAATTGGGATTCATTAATATACGTAGGAAACTCATTACACATTTGAGTTGTTTTGCGGTAGATATGTGTAACTGCATGTTATCAATTAATTAGGCATTCGATCATTCGATGGTCTGCAATTCATGAAATTATCTTCTTGAAATTGAAGGACAAATGTATGAAAGTTTTGTACGCTTTTAAAAAATTACGTACTGTTCCGCATGTGAATAAAATTCCGCAAAATGTTATCATTGCAATGCATAATAAATGTGTTGGGTAAAGTTTATGTTCTTTCCTGTAGCAATACAAGTCATTTGTATGAAATAATTAAAAATGTAAAATTATGCCTACATGAAAATTATTAATTTGTGTTAATTATTGTATTTTAATTTTATAGGTAGAATAAATTATTGAAATTTATTATTAATTATTGAACACTACTTACATAATTTTTTAATAAAATAAAGAGAAATGATAGACGCTTTTTTGACAACTGACATGAATAATATTGGCATGAATAATACTACGAACAAGGAGGAATGATAATCTGTTAATGGAATGTAGAATCATTCAGCGCCGCACAATGAAAAAGTTGAAGAATGGAATGGCAATGAATCACACATTGCCCAATATTTTTTTATTTAAACATTATTTCTATTTGTGCCCAGTGGCGGCGATTAGGGGGGCGTGGGGAGTAGCCACCCCTCCACTTTTTAAGGAAAAATAAAAAAATATTTTAACCGGTTAAAACAGAATTATAAAAAAGGAACCCTCCCTGATGTGGTAATTACCACTTGTCTTTCCTTTGATTTATTTCGTTATTTAAATCGTACTTAGTTGAAATATGCAGAAAATGTCATGTAAATGAAAATTGTCAAATTTTTTGCCCCCCACCCCACTTTTGATTCCCAGTCGCCACTACTGTTTGTGTTGCATGATGTTTGAACACATGACCTCTCCTATCACAACCTATCCCGTATAACAATTGAGCCGCTATATTTATGAAATACAATATTTTGGATATATTTCTTCAATCAGATAAAATTGGATAAAATTCTTCGCCACCCAAACCCAGTCGATATGTTTTACTCCGGCCAAGTTGTGGATTTTCGTCCCTGCTTGATTCATGAGCAGTATCCATGAGTGAAAGTTCATGCCTTCGGCTGTAATTATGTTGTAGGTAATACATTTGTTTAATGATTTAATGCAATAATTACTTTTAAATACACTTTCCTCAACCTACATGATGATCTTAAACAGAAATCAGTCGTAGCATTGTTCGCAATGGTCCTTCGGAAACCGTGCCTCGTTTGTTGACCAAGAGTCGCGACTCGTTTCGTGTGCTATGCGATCGTCTTCTGTTTGTTTTCTCATCGCTTGCGTCAGCGAAGAGTGCGAGGGCGTTCGCTGGTTTAAGATGGGAATGCTTGCTTCATGAATGTAGCGCAGACTTGCACTTCGCAATATTGCGATCAATGGCAGCGTTGATGGATGGAAGATAAGGACACTCGGACAGGTTGTATACGTATCCATTAGTGTGATATGCGTTTCTTGCGCTCTCTTGATGAACCGTGTTGGACGAAGTGTGCAAGTTGTTTCTTATGGATGATGACGTGCTATCCCGAGACGGCGCACTTTTTGACAGCTGTGAGTGATTATATGAGGAGAAAAACATGAATTCAAATGCAGAAGAGTGAATCCTCGAGTCGCTAAAGGGATGGAATATCACGAACGGTTAAACTATAAATGAATCTGAGAGAAATCGCTCTTTACTTCATCATTTCACAGAATCATTATCTTGAAATAAAAATATACCGGAATAAATGTAAACCACTGAAAATATACACGATGCAAGAAAAACATTTGCTGTCAAGCAAAATTTTTTACAGCATTCCATTCCAATTAATTTTGCATAGTTTTCGATTTTCTTGTTATGAAAATGAATGATATGTTATTGTAGACCTTTCCAGAGAGTCAAGAAATTGAAAACAAAAAATCGTTTACCTGCTGGTGACATTATTAGAAAATAAATGATTAAATATACTGTAAAGTGTGTGAATTAACCAAAAAGGAAGCAGGGCATTTTTCTTCTTGATTTAGAGCATTAATATTCGATATAACGGAACGATATATTAGATCAATCATCAATAACCATCAATCTTTTATTGATGACCAGTCCTCAAATATATCATTCCGTTATATAATATGTATATTGGTTAAGATCAACATCATAATTAATATTGGGATGTCTAGGTCCGATTTCTAAGAGGGCAATAGGATTCGAGGCAATAATTGGATTAGAGATAAAACAGTATTTTGTGTCTGTCAAGCGAATTGTGTATTTTCTCTATTTCTTTTATAACTTCCTGAACTTCAATTGATTTGTAATCTAGAATTAAGAGAAATAATCACATGCTCCGTATCTTGTAGGTTACCATACTTGCATTCATCAGCAATAAGTGTATCATGAAATTTTGGATGAGTATTCGTGTTAATAACTTGTTCACCATTCTTGCCTGAAAAGTCCAATAACAATAATAATCAACGTGACCGTTCACGAAACTACATAAGAAATATAACGCCATGATATTGGTTTCAAGACTTGTCGAAAAATACGGTTGAGGAGAAATGTTATTGTAAATGCCACTTACGACAAGGCTCTTTTGAGTGGCGTGTTAAAAATCTAAGTGCATATATAACACCAGATATTAGTTTTCATTTCCTACGTATTGTAAACCATTCCTGATATGATTTGCACGTGGAAGATCGGACCGGGCGCCCTAACATTGCATTGCCACGTCATATAGTTGCGAGAAATGCATTCTGTGGTTTACGGTCTGATGCGACTGATGTTGCTGGTAGGTGCGGTGGTGTCAGCTGTAATAGCATGAATGCTTGTGGCGTCTGTGTCTGTGGGACAGGGTTATCAGAGGTGGGATCGGTAGAGATACCAGCGGCTGAAATCAATACCCAGAATAATTGCGTTCGAGGGGTTTCTATTTTCAGAGTACCGATATGGAACTTTCATTCATGGTGGTTTGTTTCTGTGCACCAATATCCATGTTTATTTCGATATATTTAACGCGTATTCCACCTGTAATGATTCCCTTTTGAAGTGAACTGCTATATTAAATATTCAGTCACGGATCTAGACCGTAATCAAGAAGTGGAGCATTTCTGTTTAAAAATTGTTTTACAACATAAATTTTATAAATATTATCTTCAAATAAAATGCATCAAATAAATAATTAACAATCTGGTATTCTTGATAACAGTAACAATTATTTATTAATATTATTAATATGGTATTATTAATATAAATAACAATTATATTATTAATAGCAATAACAATGTTGCCAGAGAACTTCATGTACGGAATCAACACTGTTTGTGAGGGAAAACCCAGCTGAGAACTACCAAATTCGACTGAGCAGGGGATAGAACCCGAGCTTGAGATCTCAGCGCGTGGTGGGAACAAAGATGCTACCACTAGATTACCGTTATGTTACAGTTACATAACTGTAAGTTCACCTTACATATCAGACGTACGAAATATCTAAAAAAGTGGAAAATATCATTATGGGTATTTTCTATAATGTCTATCAACATTCATGTTATAGAGTATGATGCCACTGCGTTAATATGAAGTTCTAGCGTCTTCTCCATCTCGAACACTATCGATTGGAATACTAATGATAATCAATTACAATTAGTCTTAAAATGATTCTTAAATTTTAAAACGTTGCTTTTTTATCTTTATGCATGAAATTTCTTACATTAATTTTTCGTAGAATTCGAAATAAAAATTGAGGTAACCAATTTATATTATTATTTTTTTCAGATTAATGATGTTCTATCGATTAAAAATGAGAGACGGAACCGGAAGTGTTCGGTAGGCGAGCGGGATAGTGTAGCTCACGTGTGCGTACAGCTGACAATCCCGGGTTCGATCCCCAGTACCGTCTCCTATTTTCATTCAATCTAACATCGTTAATCTGTTACCTCGCGGTGTGGATAACGGCTCTTTATGAGATTGTATGTGCTTATTTTTTGCTGCGAATAGTTTCAGCTGTTTTACTTATCATAGCAATTGGAAATTTTTAGTTTGTGTATCATTAATTTCAAATCCAAAATTGTGGATAGCGAACCTCGTTGTGTGATACTTTTGCGTGTGTAGCGAGAGTATCGTCCATTTTTATTAGTATTGTCCTGCTTCTCTCTTGTGTAAGTCCCTGGGAGTTCAAGATCGATATGGCAGTTGCGTTGCACTGGCTGGTTGGTGGCTGCTGTGGTCGGCGCTTTGCTCATGAATTGCTGCGTCGGCGGTGCGGCGGCTGGACCTTGTGATGTGGCGCTCCCTCTCTGCATTGAAACTGCAAGAGATCGATTTCTTGAGATAAATATCGCATTAGTCTTACGATTTCGACTTTACATTATGGTTATGAAATTTAAAGCTGGTTTTACAAATCGTATGAACAGGTTTTTTCACAACTATTTTTGGTAGTAAAGCGCGTAGGACGAACAAAACAATTTTTTTGTTGCTAGTTTTTGGATGGTGTTGTTGTAGTAATGTATGTATGTATGTATGTATAAATGTATGTATGTATCTCGTTTCGGCCAGTTAAGGACCACGAATGACGAGTGCCAGTAAGGCTCAGTTATTGTGTGAGTTTACTCACTAGATACATCGTGAATTTTTCCGAGATCGGAGAAACAGCGTCTAGATAGGATCCATATTGCTGTATCCGAGTATTACAACTGCGGTTGTTAGCCACAGATGTTGAACTTTTCATATATCATAGCTATTTAAACAGAGACATGGAAAGCTTCAAATTTTATCATGCCCCACTTAGGAATTGAACCCGGGATGACTTGACGAGCGATCACGCTGACTACGTAGCTATGGAGGGGACCTTGTTCTAGTAATATAACCTTTGTCTTGGATTGTCTTGCAAAACCGATAAATTGCGACCAATGTGCGTCTTATTTACATTTTAGTATAATATTAAAATCGAAAAATTTTTAGGAGCTATTTTTCTATAGTGTGTATGCTTCTGATATTCATTTCGAAGCATATTTTAGAACACGAAGTATATGGAAGAAGTCTTTGGTGTATGGACTGTCGTATTTACCGAATATACAATGCGCATCATTTTGACGAATTCGAACGCTTCATTGAAGAAAATAGTTCATCATTCAAAACTTGATGAGGATGAAAACCTTTATGCTTGCTCTGCTATCTACACAGAACTTTGGAGTTGACTTTAGATAGTACCCGTTTAATATTAAGGACTAAAAGCATTGACAACCATTAATTTTGGTCGCCTAAAATGAGTTGTTAGTTGGGGAGTAACTTGACAATACTCTAATGACTGAGATATATTTATTAAATTTAGAGAATCTATTATTAAATGAATCTTGAGAAAAAATAAAAAAATAATGTAAAAATAACTTGTGTTTAACGTAGTTTAACTTTTTTAATTTCTTTAATAGATAACTGATATGTATTTTAAGTAAACTGATAATAAAACTTAAAAAAAGTCCCATAAAAACATTTTTTTGGGTGGGGGTGTAATAGGAAGCGTGATCGCTGATATTGTCAAGCGAATGATAAATTAAAAGTCGTTTGTATGTTGCTCATTCAAACGACTTTTAATTTATCATTCTTTGATAATGTTGCTAACGCTCCACAATTTCCAAGTACATAGTACATTTCAGATTCCTGGCGTGGTTTCGGTTCAACGACCCTTCTTCGTCTTAACCCTGTTTCTTGTACTTAAGTTCTTTGGGGGTCGCTGCCTGATCTGGAGGATCAGCTTTTCCACTTTATCGAGCGGATGCCTTGTCCCAAGTCAAAGCGTCTAAGTGGGAGAAGGAGGGGAGAGAACCCATCGCGTGCTGTCGAGGTCCATTTGGATAGATTGGGGTAGCACGGAAACCCTTCCTTGGTTAGAGTAGATTGAGTTCGGTGTCGTCACGCTTGCTTTGGTACTCTTTTTTATTTTTCTTGTATGGTTTTTGCTGTTCACTAAGGTGACGTTCGGAAATGGACTCAATTCCGCACTTTATCTTCTCAACATTTTTGTAAACCGTAACTACTATAGTGAATTTTGCTCACCCTCGTACCATTATGAGGTCTTTAAGGATTCATTTTTTAATTTGAAGATACGAGAATATCTAGAAGTTGTTGGCGCTTCCTCGGCGCTCAAGTTATCCGCGAAATATAAATATTTACGGGATCACCGAATACATAACCATAGTGGTAAAAGTATAATATTCAATTACCACTTCGATGTCTTACTTTATTCGTGTAAATGTTGTCGATATATTTTTTAACTCGACAGAAAATTACGTTTTGTTTGATATTCATTTCCTGTGTTTTGATACAAGGAACAGAATATATTTAATCTATGGGAGTCTTGTGTCTGTTGCTCTTTCCCTTCAGTTGTTTTATTACTTCTTTGAAGAGCGGTTCTATCAAGAAAATATGTTCCGTGTCATGTTAAATGTTATTTGTGGTATCTGTTCCAAATGTTGCATCGACAGGGCTAGACGAATGGTATCGAATACTTCCTAAGAGGTTAATTTTTTTTACAAAATTTATGAATTAAAATTATAAGATTTTTTTTGTATTCTCGTAAATGAATAAATGCTACCTTATAAATGTATATTTTGTATGCATTGTTTACAGCGTGTTTCTAGTCACAATACGTTGTACACAAATAAAATATACATAGTTTAAGAGTACTGTATGATCATCGTAGTAAACGCCGTATCGTGAACCCTATCCCCTTTTCCGACAAAAAAACATTCAATCCTGTAAAAGCTGGTCAGTCATTTTATAGCTTTCGAGGTTTTTGTTCTCCATTTCAAATAAGTAGATGCATATTTAAGATTCCGTCATACTAGAAGAAAAAAGACATTACACGAAAGAAATTAAATATCAGTTAGATTATATTTAAAATAATATCAAAATAGCATTTACTTGCAAATTAAAAGCATAAGATACCAACATTATATAAAATAAGCACTGGCATTTTTTTTCTTAGAAAATGACTGGAATAGTATTCCCTTTATATTAACACAACTTTTAAATTAAAATTAATGTCATTTTCGTTCAAGCAATTTAAAACTTTATGCGTGCTCACTAATCTACGGAACAGTAAGAATGATTTGACGTATACGTACATTTCCGTTCAATAGTAAAGGCCGGGTTATGTTTACATAAAAGATCTAACTTTATTTATAATATAATATCTAATCTTATTTATTTATCTATCTATATTAAAGATTGTTGAAACATGAAAAACGATAGGAAATCGACCTTTCTCCCCTTGCTTTTTGTCTTTTATTGTCAAAATATATTTTAAAACTATGATGAAGTAGTCTAGCCTATTGTCATCGTGTGCTAATTGTGGGAAATTGCGATTTGAGGGAAAGCCATCTTCACCCATTAACCCTAAATTCGAATTACAAACAGTTAGAAAAGAGAAAGGATATAGAAGCATTTCTGCATGTTGTGAAGGATGTAAATTTTTTAAAGACATTCATATTAATTGAGAGCCCACAAAGTCACAATGACATCGTAAAACGACTAGTGTTGCTAGATCCATGTGAACATCCTTTTTTTATGACATCTTTCTTTTCAACAGTACATAAACCTAGCAATAAACTCGTGAGGCGAGGGCGTGTGAATCGTAAGGGAGGCTCGACTGCAGCACAAACCACGTCGTGTGGCCATTCCAAGAAACGCATGAGTTCACAGCTCTCTTGGTGGGAACGTTCTGTTCAATGAGTCATCAAGTGACGTTGGCTGGACGTTCGTTCTCTTTTGTCCCCTTCGGATGGAATTCCAAAATGGAGAATTTGTATTTCAAAAATTTAATACCGTGTTCATCATTATTTGCTGGTGCCATTGAGCAGGCCTCGTTATGGGTTCGCATCCGCTACCGGTTCCACTTGATACAGACATATCGGTTCCGGTTGAAATTCATTCACCGACAGCAAATTAGCGAGGAGATGCGAGTCGGTGAATAAAGCGATAAAATCAAAACATGAAAAAACCAGTACTTTCGGTACTACTCCAACTAGGACGTGCTTCAAAGAATAATTGTGGTTGGAACTTTTCTCGGTGGTTCTGATGTTTTTTGCTCAGTAGTTTTGCACGATGGAGCTGCACATCACTTTCTCTGGTGGTTCGCCTATATCTCGATAAAAAGTTTCTTAGCTCAAGTACACCGGTATCTCGATAAACAATTTCCATTCAGATGGATGGTGGGAGTTGTATCATGACCTGCCCGATGGACATATTAATCTAATGGATCTTTTTCTCTGGGTGCATTTGAAATCCTTGGTGTATTGAACTCCCGTACTTCTGGTTTGTAGAGTATCCAAAATGGGTTTGTAAAATTACAGAACACTCCGGGGCTTTTGNTGAACTCCCGTACTTCTGGTTTGTAGAGTATCCAAAATGGGTTTGTAAAATTACAGAACACTCCGGGGCTTTTGTGCAGGAAACTACGGAGCACGAACCAGGCTCAGAGGAGTGTTTCTGAAGAGTTCACTTTGAGTAACTTTTGTTTATGTTTGTGAAATATTTCACGACTACCATTTGTATCTAACTCGTTCAAATTCCTGAAGCTGCGTTCTTTGTAACTCGTTATAGTGGTTTGATGTCCACAATGCATCCCACAAACTTATGGACTCACATCTTGAATGAACATTGTCTTCCTGACCGAACGTAAAGAATGAAAATGTATATCATTTTCTTACGTTTTATTACTCAAGGTAAACACCCCTTTACGAGATAACGTTATCATTAGAAGATATTCAGTGAATTCAACCATAAATTACGAATTTTCGCAGTATCTTAAAAACATTGGCATGAGGGTAAAAACTGCTCTTATTATAAAATATAAATTATCCTATTCGCATTCCATTCATAAATTCTAAGTTTTTCTGCTGAAAATAATTCTTAAACCCAATGTAGTGACGTAGCCATACTACTGCCATCTCTGTGTGAATCAAATTATGAATATGATTGAGAAATTAACGTTAAGAGGATTGGTAAGAATGTCACATAATACGACTCACATGTACGACACACATGTGTCAGTTATAGCGTCTGAATGAAATCTAAAATACCGACGGACTTTCATATCTATTTTATGATTAAACTTTTGGTGAAATTTCTTTCAAGTTTGTTATTCTGTTCTTTGACAGTTTTATCGGCTGAGATCTTTATACTTTAAACAAACATCTCATTTCCGTGTGTTACTTTTTAATTTATGTAGATCGTAAGTAAATCTTTTATATGATCAATATTTTTTATGACCCAGACAGTCCTTTACCCATCTTCTATTGAATTTATTCTTTTTCTTGGGAAGTCACCTTTTATTCATTTTCTCCTGTTTTTCATACTTTCAGTGGGTTTATATTTTTTTAAGTGATGATAATCACTTGACATCCTGACGAAATTATTTTGAGGAGACTGCAATACTGCTGATGGAACTGAATCAATGTTATAATGACTTAATATAACACATTGACATCTTTTCTAATATGTTTATATGCGTAACATTTACATGTAATGCAATAAAAGTAACATGGCAATTTGTTCCCCCAAGAAATTATTTGTCCTTAACGCATCTGCAATTAGCTATATTGTATATTTAAACAATGAATGCTGACGAAGTGAAGATATATTTCATCTTATATATTTTTCCCAGAGAGGAAAGTGTAAGCACAACCAGAGCATGGATTTCGTAATAGAAAAATGTCGTTCTTCAGCATGGGAAGTCAGAGTACGTCTTTTGCTGTTCCCTGAGTCACAGAAGCCGCCGCGCCGTCTCCCGTCCTTCGTCTCCACTCCTCTCCCAGATCTTCCCCCTCTACCATTCGTCTCCACGCCATGCCACGCGCCGCTGCGGAAGCAGTCACCCGCCCACTTTCCAGGGTTATCCAAACACGGTCCACGTTAATATTCGACTCTGATGGAAACACTTATTTTCAATATGTCGAACTCCTGTTTACTCCCTCAGCACTTTGCTATCAGGTCTGTTGCTATCATTTTTTATCTTCTCTGCAGGTAAATATCCCACCCTTTATTATTGGAAAGTGTGACACGCTGAACAAGATGTGGCGGCTAGGTTTTGTCGCGTCGTAGTACATGAAACAACACATTTGATCTCATCTCTATATATAAGCGGTGTTCTCCTGAATGCCATAGTGAGATACTGACTCTGTGACTCATTCATCAACGCAGAACCTTAACTACTGAAGCTAGAAACGTGAAATTTGAAATTTTAATTCTAAAATGTTAAAATGTGAGTTTTCGAATTTCCGATTTTTTTACTATATCTCTATTTTACTATTTACTATTTTACGTTATTACTATTTCGAATTTCCAAAGTTCTTGAAGTACTAAAGTTCTTGAAGAATTTCCAAAGTACTGTATCTCAGGAATTAATTATCGACTCAGTTTTGTATTTAATTTAAATATATAGTAATGGATCTTTAGATTTTTCGATATTTCATTCATACATGCGCGACCAGAAGCGCATCCCTAAAAGGAATCTAAGGAAACATCTTGCCATAAACGATATTTTCAACTTTGTGTCGATTTCAACTCTTAAGTGTTGAGCGGTAACTTCATTCTATTTCTATCAAACTAACTTTTCGAATGTGGCTTTCCCCCTCTCAAACCCCTGCTCTTTCCCTTCGAATAGTATCTATCCTTTTGGACTTTTTGCCGCAAATCACTAGACTGTAATCTGCCAGGGAATGAGAGAGCGCACTTCATAAACTATTGCCTGTAATCGTAATGACTGAAGCGGGAAGATATTGGATTTGAAAGATTGCTGGAATTATAAAAACTGAAAGGCATATTTCATCAACTTCGGCTCGAGAGATAGTGATAGTTACAAGTTTAGTATGAAAAATCGAAGGAACAAGGGAACACGAAGTAGTTTTTTTCCCCATAGGAATAAATCTTGGACGGCCTCAGGGCTCTAATGACCTAGTTGTTGGCGAACCCTAAATCCCCAATTATAATAAAACTAGTAATTTACAATGAAAAACCACATATTACAAATGTCAACAAGAGATAGTGTTGGAGAACACAATACACAAATTATATTTTGATTGATCCATCCTCACTAACAAATCAATCAACAGTCCAGTTATAAAGTTTATTGACAAAGTAATAAGACCACTTTCCTCATAGATATTACCGTGTCAAAAATAAAATAACATCCAGAAGACAGATGAGATAAATTCAAAATCCTCCTCTCTCTCTCTCGAATTAAAATAATGCTTTATTGAGAAAATATTTTGCATTAAATAAAATAATAAACCTTATAATACTAAAGTGTCTTTATTTTTGCGAGGCTTAGACCATTTACGTTTTAAAATATCTTCTTGTCCTTCGCCCTTATTAATCCCGTGCTACACAGGGTCGGCGTAG
>NNCF01126833.1:547432-578325 GCA_002313205.1 Laupala kohalensis | reverse complement strand
TCCTTCGCCCTTATTAAACCCGTGCTACTCAGGGTCGGCGTAGGCGGGGGGGGATACTTGATTTGGCTGACGGGAATTTCAGGGTGCCCTTCCTATCGCACCTCCCCGGGGGCGTGTGATATGGGGTGAAAGTTGTGGTGAAATGATAGGCAGAGGAAACGGGAGAAAACCTTCGTCCACCACTTCGAATTCTATTGGATCGGACCGGGTTTGAACCCGCGTCCCCAGAGGTAGAAGGCGAGTGCGATAAGCAGTATGCCACGCCCTTACACTTTAAAATGTAAGAAAATATAAGATGATAATTGAGAGTATCGTATTTACATTTAAAAAGATGGAAGCGTGCTTTTTCGGGAATGGCTGAATATCTCGAAAAGTGTGGCGAACAAGCATGAAACATCCAAAGGCGCGGCTTCAGACACTCACGTAGGCACATCCCGCGACATACCAGGGTCCTAATCTTATCGTCTCGCGTCCGGTGCGACAATCTCTCCGAGAGGAAGCCAAGATGGTGTCACGCATTTAGAATACACACACTGCGCAGACACACTCTCAAGAGATAGAGAAAATCTCTTTCTATCTGCGATTTGTTCTCTTGTCAGAATTTTAGGCAAACGTTTTTCACGATGCATAACAACCATAATATAAATATCAATTGAATTTTCTGCCTACATACAATTAAAATATATTCTCTTGACTTAACAAACAGTATACAAATGTTTTCCCCCATCAATGTGATGTAAAATGTTCATTTGTAAGATTTTTTATAAAACCACTCCTCCTAAACAATTTTATTTTCGTGCTTTTACTATGAAGCTCCAACTTTCCTAGTTTCGCGGATGGCGAAATTTTCGCACTGACTCACTAGTCCAGTATAAAAGCTAGCGTACTTCGATCAATACAGTATTCGAATATTGTCGTGAAGCTTGGGTCTATTTGTATTCCTTTCATTGAAAATTCAATGAACTCTGAACACAAAAGTCAATGTTCTATATTTTTCAGAAAGTAAAATGACGGAGAAAGGGAAATACCAGTATCGGTACAAATGGGAAATGGTTTTGTGATGAACGTGCGGAGTTAGTGGATAGGTGTCATCTTCGCCTTTAGCTAAAACCTCGTAATGTTCACACATGTCTTACATAGGTCTATTTTATTGTAACTCAGATGTTGGTTTATGTCAAGAGGGAAATATTGTGAATGTCGTTCTTTTATTCATAATTTAATTATTTCTTCTCTACTTTGTAAAGGGATTAAAATTAAAAATAGGTTCTTGAAATAAAGGAATTGAATATTTAATTTTTTCAGCTTGAAATAATGTAAAAGCGTTAATGAGAATCAAAATATCGCGTTACGAATAAATAAATAAATATGACCAATTAGTTTTATTCGTCGGGAATTTTGCCACATCCCATCGCGTACCGGCCTGATAAAACGAAAGTGGTCCGCTGACTGAGATAAGTTGGACAGCGCTGCTATGGGGCTTGGCCCCTGTGAGGGGAGGTGGACCCAAGATGGTGAGAAAAATCGTATCATATCATGTGACCTGTAACGAATTTAAGTAAATTTCTATCTAACATAAAGACTTTAAGCCACAGAAATATGTTCTCGTGGTAAGAAAAAAAAAACTGAAACGAAACGAGATGGGATGAAGGGGGACGGAACGTAGACTGACATCGGGGTCCTAGAAAAGATATTGAGGCGATGCCTGAGGGTTTTGGCAACAATTCCTTCCAATACTTTTTTCTGTTTTATCGTTCTACTAAGCGAAATATAGGATAAACGACTTAAGTTTCCTACGGGACTGTTTCATTTCACCACAAATCACTTGATAAATTTATTTTTCGCGAAGTAATCTTGATCGACCATATGCTATCTTGCTCTCCTATCTCCGATTATGGCATCTTCTTTCATTAGTTCTCTTGGGATATTGTAAATACCCGCGTAGTTTCATACTCGGAAACTATCGTCTTGATAAAAGAAATCTTTGTTTATCACATGGTGAAGAAGAATTCACAAACCTTTATCTCCCTTTTGTCGCCGCTAACTGCGAGCGAAAATGGAGTACTGCTTGCCCACTATTAATACATTTCAGTATAAATAAATATTAATATCCTTCTCAGGGGTTTGTGAATTGGTCCCGTGTTATGGTAGAGTGGAACAGCGAATTCGCTATATACTTAATCTACACTGTATTCTTCATGTACACTGTACTCTTCAATTACACTGTATGCTTCTGCACTTTATACATAACTATAAATATCACAGTAATTAAGGCGTTCACTATTTCTCTGTAACGAAACGCCACTTTTTTTAAGAAAAATCGGAACATTCATTTATTGGTGTTTCCTCTACTAGAGTTGACAATGGTATACGTTTTACGGGAAAAATTCATGAACACAAATCCATTAACATAGTGTACATAAATTGCCTTATAATTTGTACCCTGGACACACTCGTTCATCGATAAGTTATCTCTTTCTCTGGTTGTATCGCTTCCGCGTTCTTACGTGACAAATATTCAAAGAAATTACGTATTCAAAGGAATGAATTTTACATCATATAAAAATATTTCAGAAACAAAATAATCGCTTTGCCACTAACACTTTTCATATAGAGGCGTTTTAATGTAGAGATTTTCATCATAAAGGAAGACTTCAGACGATGAGGCTAGCTAAAATTGCGTTTATGTAATCTCTCTCAGCTAGGAACTTCTGGAATGTAAATAATGCAATTATGACCAGAAGTTTGAACAAAAAGAAAATATGAATAATTAAATATATAAAACAGCATTTCATTTCCATATTTGTTACCTCTGCTTGATCATAATATTCGCTTCTCTTGGAAACTATTAGTTTTGAATTTTTTTGTCTTCTCTTTATTTAGAAGCATATTCGTGCGTTCCAATTATACGTGTGATATGCAACGAAATTATAACAATTGTAAAATTATTTTTCTATATGTATCCTCGCATCTTTGAGAGTGGTCTCTTCTGAAGTTTCTCCATGTTCCATGATATATGTGAGTTCGATTTGGTTCCATCGATATCTCGCTGACAAACGGAGCAGTACAACAGTATGGGAAGTATTTCGTAGCTTTTGGAGTAGAGCCCCATTTTTTGTGGGCTGCTTATATTTTCTTACTTTTTTTTTCTCTTCCGTTTTCTTTTTTACCCTTTGGTCTCTTACAGTATTCTCGACTTCTCTTTCCCCGTTCTCTCTTCCGTATCTCCATACCTAAATCATTTTCTCTCGAGTATGTGAGTCTCGTGCAAAGAGAAAGAGAGAGAGCTTTGGACCCTCCCCCTCCAAACACTGACTGCTGGTAACGGATCTTAATTAAATTAGATATAATTATACTGTATTTAAACGGATCTTATAGGTGAGGTCTGAAGGGGCTGTGGCGGCAGCGATGACCTCGCACGAGATATGGAGGGTCTGTGTGGGTAGATTAAGGACCTACCGCATTGAACGCTATAATTATAAATTCATATAACTCATCAGTTCACTTCCAAGATGATATATTTGTCATCATGAATTTTCGTAATTATGTGAAGCGATAAAAATATATGTAGAAATGGATTTCTGATTTCGCAATTTGTTTGGTGGTGGCGGCGGGGTGCCATAATTCATATTTATTGGTGTACTCATCTGCATTGATATTATTTAACAATATCTTCACAAATTTTGAAGTATTATTCATTTATTTATTTATTTCGTGTCTTATGGCGAGATTAGATTCATTTGACCACTCTTCTACCTAACCATAACTTTGATAAGGGAATTGGAAAGGAGATATGTTGGGTATTTTAGAAATGATGAAGAGGGAGGAGGACCCCCACTTGCACCCCCCAAACCTCCGTTATGGGTATGCATGTGCTTGTCTGTGGAACCTTACAAAAATCGTAAAATAAGTGATGTTACTGTTTCAAAGAATAATACTCTTGTTATGATTTACTCTTCCATAATATGTAATGCTCTGAGATGCCACACATCATGCAATTTGATGTCATTTAAGAAAATCTTTTTCGAAGATTAAATTTCTGTGACGAGATGGAATTCTAGACTCGGAGAGCTGCAGACAAATTACTGAGCATCGTCTCGCGCGACCCGTCTTACCAAAACACTTCACTGGAGACAAACTTCATCTTCTTTCATTTTCTCATTTTCATTTTATGCTCTCACCGTGAATTCAACGGAAAGAATCCTTCTAGTCACTATCTGGCATCTCGTCAAAGTGAATGTATTTGTTTTCTGAATAAATTACTCCCCGTAAAAACCGGGAGAAAACAAGAAAATGTAGAATGCATCATCTAAAACTTGATGTCATTTCTCAACAAACCTTTTAACTTTATTATGATTATTTAATTGAAGAGTTGGCGCGTGCAGTATTTTCAATTTAATTTATTTAAGTATTATAATTAATTATTCATCATTTCAATTTATATTAAAATGTTTTTTATTAAATAATGAGAAAAACATACACTATTAACAAAATATTTAGTTTCTTAATCCTTCTTTTACTAGACTACTTTAATGATGTGAAGAATTCTTGCATAACTTGCTAGCTGTAGCTGATATAAGTTTTATCATATCCATATCTATTTGATTTTCAAACTTAATATCTTCAATTTTACATTAAATTAACGAAGAAAGAAACGTATGATGAAATGTATTTGACAATGGAATTACAATTGTATTTAATGGATTCACAGAGAACCGATTTGAGGTTGAAGGTAGTTTCACAAAGAAATATTTACAAAATGAAAACTTTGTTTAATCGTATAGTGTCCCTTTATATTGTTCTTGACGAGAGCTCCTTCGATGGTATATCTATCATCTTCATGCCCCGGATACAGAAAACGAAAGGTAGTAAGGGTGCAAAAATATTCTAACAGAACTACATGGGGTTGCCTGAGGTTTGAAAAGAATTTTAAATTAATCATTACGGGACATCCAAAATTTTAAAACAGTTCGCAAATAAAACAAATATTTCAAAAATATTTACTAGCATTGTTCAACAAACATAAATAAATTACATCAAAGAAAAATCAGTTCTGAGAATTGATGTATTTTACCCTAAAGAGGATATTAAAACACCTGTAAACAAGTCTGAATTTTTTTTCTCATTTAGCCCGGGGTTCTTATTTTCTAAATTCATATGTTTTTTCCCATATTTCTCTATTTTCGTGGTATTATATTTTCACTTCTGTTGATTTCATAAATTGAAGACCGCTAAGAAGACCTACAAAAATACTCAAGGTTTTCAGTATTGAATGCATATATGTATGTAATTACGAATTATTGTAAAATTCAGATAGAAGGAACATACACATTACACAGAAATAAACAAAGCTTATAGTTAAGACTTCTGAATTCTTGGGTTTTCGTTCCACTTTTAGGTAATGTTCTTGAAAACAATGTTTTTCACTGCCTNGTTCCACTTTTAGGTAATGTTCTTGAAAACAATGTTTTTCACTGCCTTTATATTATAAGTTTGCTCCTACTATTCAGTGACGTAGATAATACGTTCAGTGGTTTTTCCGTCTCACGTAACGCAATTGGCGAACTGTCATATGAGTGAAGATTCACATCTACTGATTAGAAGGCAATTTTAATTGTATTTCCGTTTTTATAATTCTTCAAGATTAATTATACTTAGCATTTAAATTGCAATAACCCTTAAGAAGAGTACTTTGAAAACTCAAATAACTTTAACGATTAATTTTTCCTATTTCCACACCACAGATATTCCAAATATTTCAATTTTAATAGTATAGATGAATAGATGTGCAGATTATGAAATGTTCGAAATAATTTATGATTATTCCATCGAGAAAGAGCTCTCGCCAGGAGCAATGAAAATACGCGGACCAGATATGCCGAAGCATGTTTGTATACTTCCACCGTCGACGCCTTGCTACAAATGGAAGCAGTGGTGGATCTATGGTGGCGGGGGGACTGAAGGGGCTGTAGTCCCCACCCCCATTGGACCTGAACTCCAGATAAAATAAGAAGTTGATAAATGGCATACTTTGTAAAAGTGTTACCAGATAATAATTGTTATTGTTATTAATAATTATTATTGTTATAGTTGTTATTGTTATTAATAATAACACATTGGTACTATTAATAATACCAGATTAATAAAACTAATAATACCATATTAATAACTTTAAAATACAATTGTTATTGTTATTAGTAATACCAGATATTGTTATTAGTAATACAGAAATTATTTATTTGTTACATTTCATTAAAGGTAATATTTATCAAATTTGTGTTGTAAAACCATAATTTTAATCAAAAATGGTCCCTGGTTAACCCCCCCCCTTGATTACGGTCTAGATCCGCTACCGAATGGAAGTAATGTACATATGCTGTGATTAAATAAAATATACGTCTCTTTTATGAATGACGAGTACAACAGTGGCAGAAGACACAAGAGAGCTGTTGTAACGAGCAGGAAACGACTTTGAAGCAGCGAAGAGAGAATGGAGTGGCGGAGACTGCAAAATGCGTCGCAATGGAAGTTCCCCTCTGAAGCAGAGCTTACGTGTGGTTTGAGAAGTCAAGCTCTGCTCTGCCGCTTCCCGTCTGTGTAAAACCAGGTTTTGCAGAAAGATCTTGACATAGGACAAGTGTGGAATGATAAAGTCAGCATTTTCAATTTAATTGGACGTTTCACGGAGAGATTGTTTTTTTCTTTCAAAAAATAAAAAAAAAGTTATAGGTTTAAGCATTATTCATATTGTTTTGTTGTACGAAGTGCATATTTGTTAAACATTTTCTTTTTCTGTTTCAGGTAAGTGGATGAGAGTTTTGCACCCATTTCATCACCAGCCGTCAAAAATGTTGGGTAACGTATGATTGTTCTTGGTTTGATTGTATTACCATACTAATAAAATAAGTATTAGTTATATGGTTTAGACCAAAGACATCGTGAACGGTATATACGATGGTATCCAAGTATGTAAGTACTCCTGGCCTTCGGCGCGGGCTTATCACTTGATAGGTGAAACCCGGAAGATAAATGTACGTATCTTATAGATACCAGCTCGTAAAGAACATATGTGGAGTATAGAATAGCCGTATGTTACGTTGACGTAATAGAAGAATTCAAAGAAAAGGGGGGAAATTCTGTGTAAAAACTTCATTTTGACCCTTATCTATTCATTGATATAACTATTCTACTCCGTTGCATACAATACGTTTCCACGTCATCTCACTGTAGTATCTCATCGGATCATTAATTATTTGCAAAGCAATTAGTGAACCCATATACGTTAATTATTAATCACCCTCCAACGCAGAGAGCCAGCCGAGTGGCGATGGTGAGTGGCGGAAGGGCTAATCCGCGTGGCGGTGCCAGTTAACTGGCTGGCAACTGCATCCAAGTGGCACTGGCGCTCGCTCGCTCGCTCCTCTTCAGTGACTGGTGAGAAGCGCTTTCCTTCGCAGCGCCTGCTTTTAAGAGCCGTGGCGCCGGATGTGGAGAGGATCGTGAGTGGAGGGCGTTTGAGGTGTGTGCAAGTGCATGGAGCGGGGAGCGAGATGCGTTGGAAGTTGCGACGATATAGAGGTGTGCTAATACAATGAAGAGCATGAGCGCTTTTCAGGTGAATTACGTGTTGGAGTCCAATTTTTTCATTAAATCGTTTTCATTAGATCGTATAAGTTTGATCTAAGAGTATAAGCACGTCTGAGGGGATGATATACGATATCTGACGAAAAGTTATAAATTGGCCAAGACGTATGTTTGTTATTCTTTGTACCAATTTAAACCGACGTCATTTTAACCAAAACAGTTTTCATAAATATCTCCCTATGAATTTGGCACTAAGTAGAGTAGGTTCAAACAATCATTTTTTTAAATTATGACTAAAAGGCAGAATTTTTTTGAACTGTACTTTTGAATACAAAATTGGAACCTGATAATGATTAAGTTTGATGATCCTGACGTATGTTTCATGACACACTGCTTTGAATATTGCAACAACGGATGGGCCAAGATGGGTAAAAATGGAAACTTTTTTTTCCCTTTGGTTCGACCAGAAACCTATTTTTTCCTTGGGGGTCGATTTTTCTCTTCATCCATATTCGATGATACTATGTTATAAAATAGTTGTGTAGTAGGTGCGTGCTGTTAAAAAATCATGCATTCTTGAATTAAAATTAAATGCTGTTATTCCTTTTGATTCGCAACGGTGACGTCATTCACCTGCATCTTTGAGCGAAGCCTGAGCGAAGAGCTCTGTCCTAAGGAGACACCACTACGGGCGGTGAAGCTGAAGAGAAAGAGAGTGGTTAGTCTGTTTTGACGACTTTAGCCTGTGAGCCTGTTACTTTTTTAAAGTTTTATTATTGACTAAAATGCTTTGGCAAAAGGTAATAAAACAAGTAGGCCTTCTCAATTTTAACCTGGACGGTATGAAGTTCCTCTACAACATATATGTAATCTCTGCACATTTTTACTTCAAGAACTTCTATCCCATCAAACGCTTTTATCACTTCATCCAATAATTTTTATTCTTCTTTTAAAAGACTAAACTGAAATTTTTTACAGATCTTGGAACTAAGTTGTTGAATCTTCTTAAAATAAATGAAAATTAAAATGTATGATGTGCCCCTGTAAAATTGTTTAATGAATAGGTTAATGATGTAAGAGGTCAGCCGGATCTCTGTACTTCTGATGAGTCAGTCCGATGAAACGCTTGCTCTCGTTTCTTCTCCCAGCTGTCTCCCATATTCGGAGTCGCACCGTCATCACACCTTATGTTAGATCAATACGTAATCTGAATTCCCACTGACACATCTTGATCTTGCGTTGTATACAAAATCTGAGTGAAGAGTTATTGCTCTTTAGATACTCCGTCAGTTTCTTTTTAATTAGAATTAAAATACAAAACATTTCTAAGTTTCTTTGTACTTGCACTTCTATGGGTCGTTGACATTTGTATATTTTCCTCTTGAAAATCTCTGCTCTCATGATATAATGTACATATCATTTTCTAATTCCTCTTCTGTCTTTCTTCGGTTTTGATCTTATTTACGTTTCTGAAGGGCAGTACAGTCCAGATTTCATTAAAGGAGGTATGATCAACCTTTTTAAAGAGGTTGATGGCTTTGGAACATAAAATAGGATTATTACTCAATGAATTCTAACAAAATAAAAAATTACTTCTCATAGAATTGTCTCATAAAAAATTTCTTATATACAGTTTACGGATTTTTTTTGCTCGATGCAAAGAAAAACTAGCATCGCACTTCACATCCCCACAATTATGATTTAAAATGTATGAATTTGAAAATTTTGAACGGGGATGACCCAATGATTCTGCTAAAAAATTCCTTAACATCAGGTTTTGTGCCATCACTTTCGTCATTAGGATGAAAGGTTGAAGAGAAACAAACCAGGAAACCAACCATTCAGGTTCCGGGATGGCTTTTCTTGTGTGTACACTCAATGAGGTCCACGATACAAATTGATATTAGAAAATCACTTATCCTCAAAGACCACTCCCCAACTTATAAAATCTTTAAATTATGTATTTTGTTCAGATTATCTAAAACGTTTCAGGAGAATGTAAGTTTTTCAAGGATTTTAATTTTCTCGCGGGACTTGGAGTAGTCCCCTGCAATCCACTCTCAGTCCATCCCTTGAATATTCAATTCTTTTGAAAAACTTGTATTCCACTTTTGTATCATTTGGTTATGCCGAAGAGCATTGCATTTTAGGTAATTTAGCTAGGTTTTTGGGAGAAAATATTTCGTGTTCTAGATGAGGACTTTTTATGTGTATCTACAAACCATAATTTAAGTCGGTCTCAACAATTTTCCAATTCTTGATCCTAAAACGAAAATAAAAATACCTTAATTATCCCAGAAGCCCTCATCAAAAGGATCGAGAGTATCGAGGCACTCGCTTCGCAAGGACACAACCTTACCTTGTCTGGTCTGAGACGGAGAGACCTCTAGTACTATCATGGCGTGCTCCAGACCCTCCTCCACAACAAGGGTGGTCAATACCAGAACCCTTGCTGAGGTTCCCCCTAACCTAGGCTACACAATACACTTACCTGCGGGGCGGATTCATCTACCGATCGGAGCTGGAAACGTAACTCTCAACTCACTTATCTCAACTTTTGTACTGAATGACAAAACAATCGGCAATTACGAACAAAATTGACCGCATCCTGTGTTACTGCGGACTGTATTAAATCTTAAATAGTCTTCACTAGTTTATTGATCAGTTGAGTTAGTTTAATTTAACATCAATACAATAACAATTGCACTGAATAAAGATGAACTCCCCATTACGGGTCTTACATACTTCTCAATTTCTTTGCTCTCCTGACGTTTTAACCTCAGAAAAACATGCTTAGTGAGAATGAGAGTCAGAACGTTAAGATATGGGTAAATATATTGTGGTTTAACTCCGGACATCCAGTCAGAAGCCCAATGAACTACCGCTGGGCCATTCTAAATCCCAATATTTTTTTAATGATTAAATACTTGTGGTGAATGGATTCATATCAATTAAAATTAATCTTTTTTTATTTTAATATTTATGTAGAAGATTTATTATGTAACTTTGTTAAAAGTACTTTATTTTACTTCTATTTTAGAAACGACTACAAACTTTTCAGGTTTATGTATTACGGAAATCTCCTAAGATCTTGTTGGAATTATCTCCTGTGTGTAGTTTATCTTTCCTTGTTAGATGATCATTGCCATTGGGCTGGTGCGCGCGCGTTTATAAGATTATAGTTCTTCGCTCTGCAGTCATCAAAACGAAAAGTAAATTTGCTTCATAGAAATTTCGTTACAACAAGAAATCGAACAAGTATCCTGTTCATCTTAACATTCTAAAGGGATTTCAGTTCCTGGTATTTCATTCCTTACGGTTGGATCCCTTTCTTCTTCAAAAGCCCGGATCCCACCTTACAGAAAATTAAATTTCTTTTTAAGTCTAATTCCCGGAAGATGGCGTTTCTGTTTTAAGAAAATTATTAATATTTAAAATCAACTCACGATTTTATTTCGGTGTAAATCAAGTCGGTCTTATACTTTATTGTAGAAGTAACATGATAGGCATATTAATTGTGAACATTTTCGATCGCGGAGTTTTGAAGGAAAAAAGGAACTCCATTTAAATGGAAAGGGATTTAGAGCATACTCTGCGAGTGGAGATTTTCAATGAATGGATTAGTCAATTGTACTGGTAAAACCCATAGTGTTAGTGTCACCATTATAGGTTTATTTCTGTGAATGCATTTTCCCTGAAGATACACAAGCTATCAAAAGAAACGTTTTTTATTGTTAATGAAGGGCAGAGATGATAGTTATGTTATTAAACATCTATGTTACATGAATGTGATAAGGGTGGAAAAGAGCTAAAATTTATTTCCACCTAATCAAAACACGACGTAGAAAAGTACTTGGCAATGTTTGAAATATCCTTGCATTCTGTACACCATTATATTAGAAACAAGATGAGAGGAGTCATATATCCTCTGTACCAAGCAAACTTTTTTTAGCTGCGAACCAAGTTGATTTTACAAGTTAATCGTTTCAAACATTCCACTTCTCAACTAAAAACAAACAACAGATTTTTTGATCCAGTTTTGAATGCTTTTTAACTTAATTAGACGAACACTTTCAGGTATTCCGATCAATGATTCAACTGATGGTTCATCATTTTTCCTACAATGTGTCACAGTTTTCCAATTTGCCTTTTTCCGTAATTTCAACTAAATAAAAAACACGCGAAAATAATGTGAAAATGACAAAGATAACACGTTCTCTGAGAAATTTTCGTCTAACACAATTTGTTTTAGTGGTTTCATTTTCGAATCTACTACAACCCTAGAAACAGCAATTTTGAACGATGGTAAATGTTGTCCATAGTGAAGATATTACAAACCTTGTCAATTCTAATATTTCATTTATGTTCCAATATTTTCTAACACAAAATCGTGTAAATTTGACAAGAATGTAAAAAAACATCTATGAGTCGATATTTAGCCAAATTGTGATGCTAGTGATAAATTACTCATTTGAAGAATTTATATCGTGATTTATTATTTCGTTCCTCTGTCTCGTAAAATTACTTGTAAAGGAGTAACAAAGTAACAAACCTGACCATTTTGGGAAGTATTGCTTTATGCTATTCAGAATTGTTCTGAATTCTTTCTTTGCTGTATCATAAGCTATTAGAATTTATGTATTCAAATTGACAACTTCCTTATCTTTCACAATGAAATTCCGAATACACTTATTTATGTGAGAAATTGTGCCGGATGCCAGTGACTTGTAAATTCCATGCAGTAGTCGATGAACTAAGTTATAAAATGCTTGATGAATGGTTGCATGGATATGAAGACGTTGTTTGTGCTTTAATGTTCTGACGGGAGTGGTAATGTTAGAATTTCTACAAATGGTGAAATGATGAGTAAGATTCCTTATCGTTTAAATTTCACGTAAGATGTCTTTTTTTTGTCGTTAAAATACGGATTCTTTTCTGGACTGGAAAACTATTTTGCTTACAGAGGGGGTCGTTCCGCTCAATTTATCCGGACGGAGATCAGCATCTCATTTTTGTGCGCTATCTGGCAACTTGCGGACGGGATATGACGTCATTTGATTTGGCACACACTCTAAACTGCTCCACAAGAAGTTATTTCCAGTAATGAATGCAATTGGCGACACCTGACATTTGCACAACCATGGCTTTTATTGGCCTTCCGGTTATGAGGTGGGGTAGATGAAGCATTTGTTTCTTAGTGTGTTTTGTATTTCGAAAGCAATTATGGTATTTTTCGGTTGCATTACTTCGCGCAATTTTGAAAGATATTGTTACCTCCGTTATTATTTTTTGTCATTGCACCTCATATGATACTATTCCACTTGTACCACACTTCTTATGTATACGAGGTATGATCAAATAATACGCGGAATTTTCGTCTTTCTCCCCTTCGGGGTACTCCCCACGAGGTAAAATAAATTTGTGCAAGCACTTTTTCCAGACTTCGATGCACTTCAGGAACGAAAATTGTTGTATAGCTTTTATCTCTTCAATATTCGCAAAAGGTCATCCTTTCAGAGGTTTTTTAAGATTCGAGGATCGGAAAAAGTCACAAGGGGTCATGTCTGGCAAATATGATAGCTGAGCCATCATAGCAATGTTTTTGGCCCAAAATACACCATCGTAGTGAAGTGTGAGCAGGTGGATTATCGTGGTGTAATTGTCATGAATTGTTGTGACCAAAATGGGCGTTTTCTTCGGATTCCTATGTGCGTATATTTCATTAATACCTTATTTTGAATTTAAATATCTCGGTGTTAAATAATTTTTTTTTACTAATAACATTTGTATGAAACAATTTTTTTCTCATGTGAAGTTGTTTATGATGAAAGAAATGTTTGGTTTTAATTTTTATCTTTTCCTTGATGTTTCGCTTGGTAAATTTCTTCTCAATTTCCTTATGGTCACACATCTGCAGATGGAATGCGCTTCACAGGTCGTTGCACGTTTCTGACAACAAACAGTCGAACTGTATCAGAAACTAGACTAACGTAAGTGTAGATGTTGTTTTTACGATATATGAAATAGTGTAACTAACGAGTAAGTAACAAAATTGTAACGAACTACTCTATTTTTATTTCTTGAATATTGAATCGCATTTTATTTCTTAAAATGACGCTCCTTACGTTTTGTCGCTCACTGGGACTTCAATTGTTGGTATTATTTTATAATAAACTTTTTGTGGATTTAAAAAATTCTTTTAAGCTGCTGCCGTCATATTGTATAGGTTGCGTTTAACTCATTATGTACAATGTTTTTAATAAAAAGAAGTATCATGGCATATTATATTAAATGAAAATAATAATTCATCCCTGGAACCAGATTTAAAAAAATTCTTTTGCACACATTGTATACGAAGCATGTTTAAGGTTCCATTTTCCAACAGTTTTTACTTTCCCTTGCTGGTAAATCTAGTTAGTGTGTGCTGACATCTATGAGCAACAGATCGAACGTCTTGTCCGTGGATGAATGTGTGCACAAGGTCCCTTAGCAACGTTATCTATGAAACAATAAGGCAACACGATTATCTCACGATCGGGAGTGCTGACCAACTTGTTTGCTTCTCTTGCATCACGTCGCGTCGTTGAACCCCTTGTGACAATGCGCTGGTTTGTGTAGAGATGCGCTTAGAAACAAGCGATCCTTATCGCTGAAAGTGTGCGAGGAATTTTGCGCTTTTTGATGTACGTTAGTTCTGTGAAAGCTGTTTTAACTGATTTTAATGTAATATCAGTGTTACCTTTGTTGTTTATTTGTCAATTTTAATAACGAAGACAAGAAATGACCTTTCGGCGCAATAAATGAGTCAGAATTGTAAATCAATAATACGAGAAAGAGGTTTTTATTTTCATGATTAATGTAGTAATGTTCATGTTTTGTGACTGTGGAAAAAGCTACTTGAATGGAACAAACAGAGTTTTAATATTTTTTATTGATTCGTTACATTTTTTTTAGAAAAATGTAAACAGCAGTCGGTCGTTTCCAACTATTTGCGTTTCCAACAAAGGGGATAATGGCGTTCTCTGTGGAGATATAGAGAAAAAGTATTCCATTGTAAAGTATAGCTTTACAATGGAAGGTCAATTTTTATTCGTTTTAATGTGGGGAAAGTAAGTGGTATCGCCGACCTTAGTTTTTTATTTGTTTCAAGGATTACGATTTCTTAAATTAGTGGTTTCAATATATACACGAAATGAGTGAATCTCAATGTATAAAATCTTTATTATCTGACAAATATCGTCCTTAAGAGTAACAAAATAGTTTGACAAAAGAAATTCTTTTACTTTTTGGAAAAAATATTAGAAATTGTCTTTCTCAAAGAGAGGCGGATGGATGTAAAAATATGGACACCCTATCCTTAGGTTCATAAATTGAAACAAATCACAAATACCTTCTTCCTAGTTCTTAGCGTAGTGATTATTCACATCAAAAGCAATTCATTTCAATTCGTAGTTAAGGACACCTTTTGCTTTTGCTTAAAAACTTCACCTTGTTAATGTCAGTTGACTAATGTAAAATTCTACAGAGCAAAGGCATGACTTCATTTTTGAAACCGATATATCATTTTTTGTGAGCTATAATTTCGGAGTATAAATTAATGAATGGCTGGAACGTAGCGTGTTTGCATTCTCGAAACTACGATTTTTAACATTGTTTTACAATGGATCTGCTTTAAATTAAAATTTGGTGTGCAGGATGCCACCTTGGAAAATAAATGTACAAAGATGAGTGTGACGTGAACATGAAGGAAAATCGTATCATTTGAGGAATATAGTTCATGTTAGGATGATTTATGAACAAAAATTTAACTTATTAAAATAATTGATAATATGTTGTGTTTGTTTCATTATTGGAAAATTTTAAATTTTTACGACATTTATATTGAAGATGTTTAATTTTGTTTGCCTAGACTCTTCTCAAAATCATCTTGTATGGTCGGTCATTGCCCTCAAAAATCCTCTTCCTTCATGGATATTCTTTTTCCTCTCAGAATTTCGTTTTGTTCTTCTCCAGCTTTCCACCATTCTTCAAGGAAAGATACTCCTGCGCACAAAATGTCTTTTCTTCATTTTGTGTCTCGAAGTGGGGGGCAAACGTCCAAAAGATGGACATAACAAAGAATTACAAAATATCTTCTTGAGGAATTAGAAACATTAGTTCTACGTATCAAGCATTAAAGAACCTACATTTTAAAGGTAGGTTCTTTAAAGAATCTACCTTTATTTTGCTTGCTTGCATAATCATGCTAAATATTCTCGCACATGGAGAGATGAAGACATACAATTTAGAAAGATGTTTAATGAAATAAATAAATGTATTGTGAAAAAAGTATTTACAAACTGCGCATGACCACGTGGAGGACAATAAACTAGTTTACTCTCCGGAAGCAAGCAAGGGACCATCTCATCAATTCCGATCAAGGGCCCCAAGACAGAAGCGGATTGAAAATTTCAACATACATTTTAGATAAGAATAAAAATATAGCTATGTGTTATATAAACAAAATACCAACTAATTTGTATTTCATAAAACGAAAAAAAAAGTTCACAAGTACATAGTGTTATCGAGCTATAGATTATTCAGATTATTGCCCTATCCTGGTCCGGCGTTTGCTCCGGTTTTCCTTTGGGTAGAGGCGGATTTCTTATACAGGTTCTCTAGGCTTTGTCTAGGGGTGTGTTTATTGTAACAATAAATCGTGAATTTAGTGTTATTTCAATTCTTATGATTTTTAAACACTATACTCAGAATAATCTATGGTTCGATAAGAATGTGCACATGCAAGTTTTTTGCGTTAAATTACAAACATATTGATATTCTATTAGTATTATAACTCGCAGCTAACTTTTATCTGATATTGGAATTTTTGCTGAAATTTTTGAATCCGTCTCTGCCTGAGGGCCCTTGATCGGAATTGATGGGATGGTCCCTTGCTTGCTTCCGGAGATAAAATTAGTGTATTGTCCTCCACCTGGTCATACGCAGTTTGTACTGCTTTTTTGACAATAAATTTATTATCAGAATATATTGTTTATAAACCATTTAAATGACTCTACGATCGAGATTAGTTATTATTATAGACCGCTGTCCCTATGCAAGAGCCTAGAGAGCTTGCATATAAAATCCGCCTCTACCCGAAGGAAAACCCGAGCAAGGATGGGGCAATAATAAGGGTGGTACTACAGAATTAATGCACACAACTGTTTTCGGTTACATTTCCTTATTCGTATAGACCACCGTATTTCTTTACGTAATTCGTACACATTTTAAGTTTCCGTTAAAATATATATCATTAGATTAGTAAAATCAGTAAGTTGATTAATCTCCTTTTTTTTTTTTGGAGACTAAAATTAGTATTAAATGAACATATTTTTAAGAAACATTTAAAATTTACAAAAAAGTAATTATTACATGATGTTAACTATGTTGAGTGAAAGAACTAACTCAGAGTGGAGCTGCAGTTTGCAAACAGATGTTATATGTTATGTATATTTTTTCCCGTGAACTATCTGTAGTTTGTGGAAATTAAAAAACATCATGTGTTATGTTTTCAACTTTTCTTGCAAATTCAATTTGTATATCTGCTTCGTTTATAATCTGGTACTATTGCATATATATTTATTATGCGTTTAGTTTTAAAAAACAAATTACCCCAGTTTCGTGATTTTCTCACAAACCTTACGATTGGAGATTCGCGGCGGTTTGTTGAGGGTACCATATTTCGGCTATGTTTTTCGATGTATAGACCCACTGTGCGCAGCTCAAAGGCAAGAGACCGACCGCCACGAGACGACGTGCGTGGACCGAGATAACCTCGCGATCCTCTAATCGCGTGCATCGGCACGCCTGCGTGGGCTGACTTGAGGCTGACAGACCTCGCTTCACGCGTTTGTTGTAAAAACCTACGGGCAGCCAATGGCCGACTAGAACCCCTCGTAAAGGCGGTGAATGCCCGCTCTTCCACTTTGTTTTTTCCACGAATTCGTTGCATATAATGGCTTATGCGCCTAGACGTGATGTTAACGTACTTATTTTAGTAATGACATTTTTAGTCTCCTGTTATGTTCATTATTGTATTAGTTTTTTAAATGAATGAGTTTCTGTTCATTGTTTGGATTAGTGAAATTGTGATTTTTTTCAATTGTTATTCGAATAAGGGGGGGATGGCATGGAGTCCCACCACCACATACTGCCTCTTTTGCCACTTATATATCGTATGTTTATTCCCTGCCAGGGGAGAATAGTTCCATATCCATTTTCAAAAGTGAGCAGTAATATCTACTTATGTCTTGGGGAATGTTTGTACACCATTGTAGTATGGCACTTTAGAAATTATGAATATTAGGAAAACAAATTATATCTATATATAGTGTAGTACTATATCATAATTAATTAACAAAATTTAAAAAAAGTACGAATATTACGAAAACTGCGTTATTCTATTGAATACCTCCCTATCCCCAGATTATAATATATTTTCTAGAGAATTTTATAAAGTAATGTCTGGAAATGTGAAAATAAAAGTTTTAAAAAATGTTTCCCTATTATACATTTTGTTTAATTCGAACTGTTTGTATGTCTGTGAAAAATTAATATTAATAATATTATTAATTGATAATAAATTAACAAATAAATCCTTTTTTAATTTATTATCTTGAACTATCAAAACCCTGTTTCATCATTATATTTCCATGTATTTTTGACTTTTGTCTTTTTTTTTGCATATTCCAATCGTTTTCTCTTCTTTTATTTGCGTGAAACCACTCTTATTTATATTTTATTGCATGTCGTAATGTTCCTAGAAATGTTACGTGTCTTACAAAATCTTCGTACACCTCCTTTGATGCAATCCATTTTGGTGTATTATGGAAATCTTTTTACATATTCATTTCTTTGATGTCTATGTATACCGCAATCTATCAATAATATGTGATTCTGGGAATTGATAACCTTAACGCAGACACACTCTTCTCTCTCTCCCATTCTTTTTCAAATATAGGTTGAAGTTACCGAGGTCAGTGATAAATTCTATTACTTATTTAGTGTAATATTACTTATTTAGTTGTTGTTATAGGCAAATTCAACACATTGAATATAATACTCAACCTTTTCCATCGTATTGCCCAACATTGATGCAGACTTTTTGTTAATTTATGCTTCCATCCTCTGTCGTTTCTACTAAATTTCACACTACCTATATTTTTATCCTATCCCTATTCTATAACGTAAAGGTCTTATTTGTACCACTATATCTATGGGTGCAATGTAAAATTATTTGTAATGCCTTTGTCGTGTAACATCTGCAACAATTTATTAATAATTTACCAATAAGCTCTTTCCAATTTCTTTTTCATATATTTCTTCTCCAGTCGCGTGCCCCAAACACTAGCATAGTAAGTCATAATGCTTTCAATAGATCCCTTATATGATTTTGTAACATCATTACGTTCTAAAGTATATTTTGTTACGGCAACCTGTATCAATTTATAACATATATTAATCATCTTCTCTTTATATTCCAAATGGTTCTGAAACAACAATTTCTCGTCTATAGCGACACCTACATATGCTAGAACCGTATAGTCCAACATTTTCACTCGGAATTAAAAAAAAAAAAATTTGTATTAAGGAGAGCTGCCGGTAGCTTTTTGTAGATTAAGTTCTTTATTTTTCTCCAGCGGTGCTTTCACATTTCAAGAAGTTGCAAGTATCTTGCAAATAAATGGTTAAGAATATTGGGATTTGTCTGAAATATATGAAATCTTAAGAAATGAAGAAACAAAAATTGTTGTTGATTAAACAGAAGTTGAGTTAATTGATGGAAGAAATTAAATACTCTCCATTGTATTGAAGTATGTGTTCAAAGATGTGGTTCTGTTTAGTTTAATAAATGATTTTATGCTGCTTTACCATCATTCACATGTACTAGAAAGACGATTCTTTTGCTACTTAATGTCAAAGCAACAAGAGCAAAGCAAAACTGTGTCGAGAAAATAATAATACAAAAGTATTTAGAATGACAAAAAATTTAAAAAATCTAAGTTTAATATTTGCAGTAATTGTGTTATTCTGGTTCGTTTATTTTATGATGCATGTTATTGCGTCACGCAAATATTGATCTGTAATTTTTCCGTACTTGTTGCTTTGATATTTAGTAGTAAAATTATCTTTTATTTTAAATATTACTCCCTTTTTGCCTGTTTGATGTAAATATTATTGTACTCATATTTTTTGGTTTTGAGATTCACGATGTTTTGTTTTGCCGTTCTGTTAATATTTCAAACATATACACAGATTATACTGTATACTACTACCGACGTTCTTTACCAAACATTTTTTCAAAACGTGAATAAAAATGCTGTAAAGCTGAATGGCTGTTTTTTACATTTTTTAAAATGTGAAACTATTTAACCGAATTCAACTCTATTCAACCTAACCATGATTCTGGTGAAGGAATTGGGAGATGTTGGGTTGCGATGAGATATTTTAATTTTCTAAAATAATTTCCTGAAAGTATTTGAAATTTCATTTAATTTTATATTGTGGTATCCATATCTAAAAACATAATTTTTCTTCCGACGCTTTTAGAACAAACTGTTCTAGAGATTAAGAGTTCTTGCATCTCTATATTCGTACCTCGCTCGTTTTAAGTTACATGGACGATATAACTGGGATGTAAGATCAAATTAATAACTGTTTTACGGTGTAGAATAAATATTACTGAATATCCCAGTTTTCAGAACACCCCAAGTTTCCCATTTCTCATAATTCGATTATTTTCATTTAGGCATTGAAATTTGTTAACAGATATTTAGCAAATTCTACTATTAACTTCCATTATGTAATCAAGATAAGTAAATAATGTAAGACACGTCCTTTTTGTTTTAAATTTACATTTACTATCATGTTCTGTTGTCATATTTGTTGTTTTAATATGTTATACCTGGCGACGACTCAAACCTAAGTCGAATTGTTTTGTTCTAAAAATGCTCAAAATAAACGGTATTCGTTCATTAAAAGTTCGTAAGTCTATTTTTTATTTATCTTTGTAAATGAACTATGTTTGTCTCGAAGTCCATAACAAAATATTTCTCTTGCTATATTTACGTATAATTAAACTGTTACCATATTAATTATGTCACGCATATTTATGATAAGAGGTAAAATATTCACTTCCTCATGTCGATCGTAGGATCTGAACTAATGAATTATTTTTCTTAGCAAATATTATACTTTTGTTTTCACCATACTATTTCTCTTGTGCAGATATTATGAAAATTTCTTCCAAACATGTTTATCTAATGTCATGTTAAAAGTATTTTCTTACCAAAACATATTGTTCGCGAATTTTTGTTGTCTGTGTTGTAATGTTCATCATAGAACTTGATAGTTTCGTAACATTTTGTGGTGGATATACAATATCGTTCGTTATATTGAAAGAAAAATATTAATTTAGGATTTCACGTAATACTTAGAGGATAACAATGCGTGTAAATTTATTTTCATTGTGTTACACCAGAACATGCATAATAGAGGGGGTAATCGCTTGTTGTTGAAATACGCCTTGGGATTCCCCTGCGAGGACCAAACCAGCACAAGTGCAACGCGGGTGGCTTTCCTTCAGGCGGACAATTTTCGCGATCATTTCATTTCTCTTTCTGAACTTTGTTTTCATTATTGTTACTGCATAATTTGAATTTATGAAGATTGAGAAACAATGTTGTATCATTTCCATTTACTTAGATGAATATAGGTGTATTAGGAATATCCCTTGTATCATTTGTACAACAATATTTAATTGTAGTGACAAGTACTGCAAGACTGATTCATTGTAAAATGTACAATAATCATACCATCAAACTTTTTCTCTTAGTCTTCTCATGTAAATATTTAATTTCAATTGTCAGATAAGTGTTCTTCATCCTCCGGAATAACCGATGACTTCTTATGGAGACATAAAATTTCAGATACGTACAATGCGTTCATACTTGTGTTCTTTTTTCATCAACATAAGAAAATACAGAAACCACATTTCTTCAAAATCACAGCTCATACTAGAACGAACTAAGATTTAGTTGTGTCACGAGTTGTCGAACATGAACTCGGACATTTCATTAACAGAACAAATATTTGCTCTCCATGTGAACTAAAATGTAATCCTGTTAAATTTATAGCAAGTTCTTTTTATAGTAAAATTTAGCTGTTTAATTAATGCGGATTATATTCTTATATTGGGTATACACTAACGCATTAATTCAGTGAAAGATATATTAAATATGAACGTTTATAAGTGAAAGGTTAAGTGCGAGTATTATTAAAGATATATGTGAGGAAATGTTGAAAACCTCTGGTGTTCAGGACTGAAAATAAAATTGGAACGTTTTCATTTCGTATTCCACTCTCATCGTCGATTCTTTCGATAACTCGGAAACTACTTTCACTCGATTTTATCGATATATACAGTACATTAACGAATCAACGTGCGATTGCCATTTTCGATACTGCAGAACGCTGATTACTATTTCGCCATGTCGATAACGAATGAATGATGCCAAATTTATCGGCCGAGTACACGAAATATTCCCGCAAAAACTCAGTAATGGGAAAATGTGAAACCAGTCATATGAGCCATAATATTTTTCTAAATATCTATTTGACGTTTTATTATCGTCTTTGCTTTGTAGCGTTCCTTTCTTCTCTCGGACGTGAGTTTGGCATTCGTTCTTTGCCTGAAGCTTCGTGCTTTTTAACTCAAGGGGATTTTGTTTCCACGACGATATTAGAAGCGTTAATAAATCTCCGCTTTTTCCACGTGGGTGCGCGCGCGTCGGGGCTCTTGGCGGGTTCCCACTCACTGCCTGATTTATCACCTCTCCTTCCTCCATTTCCTTCTCTTATCCTCTTCGTTGTGCACACTTTCACTCATTCACTCACTCTTGCGCACGCTTTTGTACTCTAACGCAATGTTGTCTTCCACGGGTTTCCACTTATTTACTATTCTTATCCCCGCCATTATGCTGACGTGTCTAATTCTATGTTTAATCATACAAATTTTCTCTTCTTCTGCACATACTTCATAACCTTTCATTGTTCATTTGTGCCATCCCATTCTTCTTTCTTAGTACTCCGGCAGTCTGCTTACTCTTATCTCCACTAAAAAAAACGCGTTCGTTCTTTTCTATCTATCTTCAGACTTTTCTCACACTTCAGAATGTATTATGTTCTA
Organism: Laupala kohalensis; assembly: GCA_002313205.1. Classification (NCBI taxonomy): domain Eukaryota; kingdom Metazoa; phylum Arthropoda; class Insecta; order Orthoptera; family Trigonidiidae; genus Laupala; species Laupala kohalensis. The sequence goes on along the minus strand of NNCF01126833.1, from coordinate 555,518 downwards.
CGTTTGATTCTTCAACTAGCCAGTTTATTTTAATCAGAACACATACTTCCTACTGTTAAATTTTAGCAAATACCATTAAATATTAAAAGAAGGCAAACATTAAATCACCATTTTTCTCTGATTTTCTGGAATCTTTAATGCGAAGCCATTTTTGTTCCTCCGATTATTTGGGTTCTTCGAACGGAAGCTTAAATGATCCGAAGTTAACCGCCAGAGGGGAAATAAAATTTTGTGGCACAAAAACGCATCAAATTCAAGGATGTGACTGAAATACTGTAACTTTGTGAGAGGGAATTATTCATGTTACTGAATTTAAAGCGATTTTTTTGGTGATTTTTTCTTTTGAAATGTTCCTTCTCTTTGAATGGACCAGTACATCAATTTTCTTTCGTTTACTTAATTAGGTATTTGCTTTCATAGTTGAACTCTTCATTCAATCATATCGGGGCATAGGACCATATCTTTGATTTATATCCTTATCATGTAAGGGGTTCACTTGTATTTTTTTTCAAATGAACTTGAACTTTTTTTAATGAAATGAACTTTCGATTTTGAATTGCATTCAACTTTTTTCTTGATTTTCCAGAAGAAATTATATTTTCCTCACATGTGTTCAATGAATTGAAAGATCTATAAATTGAAAACTTCACCAAAGTAATTATATTTTATTGTTCTTGAATAACGACACTAAGAGAAAAGAAGCATTATTTTTGCCAAATGAAAAGAAAAGTCATAAGCGTGTATTCTTATTCAATTTCTCATTTTCGAAGTTGATAAAGTACTTCAGATACTATCTAAATTATTATGAACGTTACAGGGACGTATAAAATTATCAAAACTTTTAAATTGAATTGTTTAATTAAATGCTACAAATTTAATAAGTAACGTTATTGTTTCTCAATGTTTAACTTTAATCGGATTGGCTATTTTTTTTAATATAACGTCATTTTAATCGTAATAATTCTTCTAAAATATGTTGTGATCGAAAACGTGCTGATTTTACCTTAGTTTTAGATGTTTTTGTCTGATATTTACGTAGTTATTATTTCGTTTGATATTTACCTATTTCACCAATATTTGCAAAGTGAAAAGGTTTTTTAAATTTTTACGATATTTTCAACCACTGTATCTTATTGTTGATTTGGAAAACTTTTTTATTTAATTAATATAGTATTTTTGTATATAATAATAGTGTACTAATATTATAGCGCGATGTCAATCGATTACACACCTGCTTTTCGGGTACAGGTACTTTATTTTCTAGTCAGTATAAGAATTTGAATTATGTGATTATTTTTATTTATTTTATTTTTTTCGTTTAGGTGTTATTTACTTTGGTAACCTTCACTTATCAGTACCGTATTTGATTATTTTACCGAATAACGGGTACCTTAAAAACACTCATATTTATTCTCCTGTATTATTTTTTTCAAATACGTGCTTATTTCATCTCTATTTCTTCATTTTTCACTTGTCCGGAAAGCGTTATATATCACTGAGACAATTTCGGGTATTTGAATTATCGCGATCAGCAGAACGAGAAGTCGTTGTTCGTAGCCGCTCATCCCGCGGATTAACTATCAGTTCGCTTGTTCTCTTCATTCTGTGGTCAATTCACTTCCTGGAATGTCTTGGGGAATGGCTTTGACAGTACAACTGCTTGTGGTGGTTGAGTGAAATTATCCAACAAGAGAAGTTACAACAACCAGAGGTCAGTGGCCAATGTCGCTTATTGTCGAGGGCTACTCCCTTTCTGTTCATTATGATTAGCAAAGATTCCCAAGTCATGAGAGTTACCTGACGATTTTAAAATTAGGTTTACATTTGGGTGACTGAAAGAAACGGGACAAATAAGTATTACCAACATCTTCGTTATTGCCGTAGTAATTTTTCATTTTTTAACACTCAATTTTAATGGGAATCGAAAATGAGAAATATGAAGTGTCGGGGGAATTTTATACGTTCTGGAGAATAGCGAAGTTGTTCATTAGTCAAAATACGTAACTGAATTTCTCTCGGATTATCTCGTTCTAATACTCTTCATGCCTGACATTTTACTTCATAAATTTTGCTTGTACTCGTATTTCATTTCGTGGCTTAGCAGGCGTGTTACACGTATGATGCACGATTATCGTACACGTGCACCTGAGGAGTCCCACATGGTAATTCGCAAGGGACCTGTGTCCCATTTTCACCTCGCGTCGGCGTTGGTCTTTGTCTTTTCNCAAGGGACCTGTGTCCCATTTTCACCTCGCGTCGGCGTTGGTCTTTGTCTTTTCATCTATCCTTCCATAGATCTTTCCCATCGCATTTCTTCGCATAGGAATATCTTGCGTATTTTATCTTCATTCATCCTGCATTAACATCTCTTGAGATCTACTATGTCAGTTTCTCTGTTGAACATATTCGAATTTCTACTCTCGCGCTCCGGCCAGATGATTTTCTCCTGGTCGAGAAATTTTGTTGCCTGAGATGATACTCGTAGATTATTAGGCAAATATTACGTTTCATGATTTTTTTCTCTTCTGTTTACGATTTCTTCTTGATCTCACTAAATTTTTATATTTATGATATAATAAATTTCTCATGTAGTGTTGTTTTCCTTCCTTTATACTTTAACATCCTTGTGTTTTATCAAATTATTTACTCTCTTTATTATTAGTTTATCTTCTATAGAATTTTGTTTCTTACAGTGTTCGCTATATCGTATTTTTCTCGAATTTATATCATTTTGCTTTCTTTGCGCCATCTGTATCCAACTCATCAAGATCGTATCTTCTCTTTTCTCACAATTTCTGTGGATCCCTTCGTTTCTGCTCGTGTCGGCTTCGCGCGCAGCCTTAGATAATGCAATTAAGGGTGGCAGAGGGAGCACGCAATGTTTGCGCCCTAACGTCTTTATGGAGGGTTCGGTGTAGCGCTCCTCACTGTCTGCATCCTCTACTCTTACGTCACTCGCCCTGGCACCCTGGAGCTTGCCTCTGCACCTAACTGCCAATTATGCGGCCTGCGCCGCTCACATCACGTCGCGGCGCCATTTTGCCAAACATCGTAGTTTTGTTCTTCGTTTCTTTCTGAGTTCACTTGTTCTATGAACATACGAAAGAAGTAAGATAAGAATTATTCTACTTTTGGCACATTCGATAGGAGAAGTAAAGTATTAACGTACATTTTTTTACAACACTCATCGTTCGACAGATGTCGAATATTCTTATATTAATTATCCAATATCTAAGAAGCCATTATTTCATGGTTTTATTTGTAGGAAAGTAACGTGGAGGTTAGTCATTTCATTTTACGAATCTTAATGCATCGGTATAATTATACTGTTCTAACATTTTGTTGTCAAAATAGATTGGGAATTATATTTTCATAAATGTTTTTCAAAAAATCGGATTTTTAAAAAAAATTCGGTTTCACGTGTGTATAGATGATATTTTAATACTTGAATGTCATCGTTTTCCAACATTGTTGTCATATCTCTTCACTCCCAATGTGGTTCTCGAGGTAATTCCAGATGATGGTCGTTTGAGAAGGACTTGTGAGATGCAGATACGACCATACATCCACTTCATTGCTGTAAGACACATTTTCTGCAATATTATATATTTGAGGTGGTTTTAGTCATTCGTTTCTTGTCCCCCAAAATATCTCCAGATCTCTTCATCACCACCACTCAACCAATCCTTTCATTTTTTCCGTCATATATTCATCTGTACGTATATTTTTTCATTACCCAACTTTCATTTTTTACTTCCCATCACTTTTGCCCGTTCTCTCTTCATTTCATTTCTTTCTCATCTATTAACCCTGTTTTGTGTTATTCTCACCCACCGCTGTTCAACTCATATTTCTTGCCGCATCCATAATTTTTATAATCCCTCTCCCGCTTAAAGAAATCTTTCCGCTTTATCTGCACCCATTCCCTTGCAATCTTTACTGAAGCTCGTAACGCCCTTCTTTAATTCGTCTCGCGCCAAAGACTCCGCCCGGGTGTCGAGCACCCGCTGTACAATAGGAGCCTTCATTAGAATCTTAATTGCGAGTTCTAATGTTTCACTCCGAATGTTAACTTGGCACCTTCTTTCTTGGCGGTCCTTTGCTTTCACGAAAGAAGCCAACTGACGTGGTATTGCGCATTTATTGTTTTTTGCTATTAAGGTATAAAGTTATCGCGAAAGTGTTTTTGCTAAGGAGATGTGCATGCGACTATAAACACGCTGTAATCTTCCGCTTTTTATTACATCTGGGAAGCTTTGTGATCTTCTGTCCAGAACGGTCGGAGAATAAAACTGTTAATGGGACGTATTTTCTTAGTCCCGAAAATAAAGTGAATGAATACAAGCAGTTTAATTGTGAAATTTGAGAAATGTTTTGTTTCGTAGATTTAAAATGGAACGATGTTTCAGGAGCAAGAAATCTGTGCGGTGCGATAGGATGTCTATGTCGCTGAGTGAATAATAATACAAATCTCCTGGAAAATTGTGTGTGCCTTTTTGTTCGAAAATGCTATACCATTTACAGTCCTGGAATAGTTTTTAAAACTGAATTTAACCAACATAAAAAACAACGAAATTTTGATTAGCTGTTTTTACTAGTACTTATAATCGAAAAGAAATTAACTAACATTTATACAGTCTGTTACGAAGGCATTACCTTAACCACTTACTAACTTATCACATTTCTGCACTGCACTGAAAAAAAAAAGCATATATTGTAAACATACAATGTGTGCAAACGCAGCATGTAATAATGTACCTCAAAGCGTCTGTGCAGACATTTTTGTGATAGCACCCTTTCTTGACAAGTGAGTCATCTGTGAAAAACACCCTCTTTGAATAAGTTGAGTGACTCATCTTAATTGTTGGCTATCTCAGGAAAATTTCCTCTAATGCCCTAGGCTTATTCAAATTTCTTGCCACGTAGATAAAAAGAAACAGAAGAAATTATTGGACATCTTATAATCTGGTATATCAATTACAAGTTCCTTGGCTGACTATATATTCGAATCATAATCCTGCATTACTCAATTTGCACGAGTACAACAATTCCATCATTCCTTACGACACGGATGAATAATCGATGGCTTGTTGAGTTATGATGTCATTCAATCTATTGGACTAATCGAACATGTAGCCTCGAGCACGAAGACGAAAGATATATAAACCACATGGGCTTCTTCTTTCGAACTTACTACCTTCGCTCCACAGCCTAGTGAGAGGACACATCTCTGATCTCGTCTCTTATATCGTGGTTCGTCTTCATCACTTGTATGGTGGGTCGACATCCAAGGACATTTTCTCCTGTTCAACCCTTCACTACATGGGTCCTTGCTTTCGAACATTTCTCTTCGCTACTCGTCGCTGCCGTTGTGGATCGGTCGCAAACCGACATTTCCTACAGATCAAGCCTTCACTACAAGCTACAGACGGCGCTGTTATCCACGAGTATATCGGTTTTCGAACCTTGGATTTTCAGATCAGCACCGATCCCACTCTTCTTTCTGCATCTGCTACAACAGAGCTGACTTCCAGGATCACCTCTTCTCATCTCATCATGCTCTATTGGAAACCAGTATTGTATCATTATTCTTCATCATTATCATATCATGTGTCATTAAACAACTTATTCTTATTAGCAATTCAACATTCATCTTGCCCCCCTTATCCTTTCATTTCTTTATGTTTTTCACTTCATTCATTTCATGTGCAGGTAAGACAAAATTGTCTACACAGCGTCGTATCTTTTCTCAACATTCAGTGACCTTACATTATAGGATTCTTCTCGGTGTTTACTAATTCAGGCTAGTATGTCAATATATTACATTATTCCTGGTAATCTTCTTGTCAATTTAATTATTTATTAGTCTAATATAAGAAGAATTTATTTCATTATATTTTTTTCTGTTTTTCGTATTTGGTGGATCCTGATGTAGCTCTAATGGATTTTTAATACTTTTCATATTGAACGCATACAACCCAAATGCCAGATAGTTGATTTCGGATTTTCAATAGTATAACCAAAGTTTATCAAATCTTGAACTAAGCGTAGAAATATGAAATGATCCCAAGTTACTAATTTCGTTCAACAATTATATGTATCATAATATCTTATATAATTAAACCGAACTGTTTTGTAGTTTTAATGGTACACGTTTGGTCGAATAAGTAATTGTAAATTACTTATTGAAATAAACAATTTTTTAAAAATTGAGTGTTATTAATTTTGCATTATGTGGTACTTGCGTTTTCTATAAAGAATTAAATCTTAGCATCGCTTAATTCCAAATGGTGTAATTGATGTCAAAATGCCCGTTAATATCGATCGTTTCATATTGTTTATGCTACGAAGTGACATTGTACTTCAATGACAAATCGTATTCTTTATTTCACAGAGCTGGAGGCTGTTGGGCGCTTAGGATTCTGCGCAGCTGATTCCACAGGTACTGTAATAAGAGGAATTAAAGTATCTCGTAGCATTATAGTATCTCGTAAAAGAGCTACCAGAACTGTCTCGAGACAGGTCTTAATTCGTTTTAGTTCTGCAGTTATTACTGGCAAGTTAATCACTGTTATTACGATATTAATCATTGGTTTGACGTATGTAGTGTGTTTCGCGTTCTGAAAATGTACAATCTCTAATCCTTTTGTATTGGTTTAGTGACATATCTCTTGGGTTGATGTGTGGGGAATCGGCTCTGTGTTCCCCGGGTGATTTTTCCTTGTCACTTAGATCCGGGAAATGTCTCCAGAAAAGCGGATACTAGGTAATTATGGAGCCAGGAGATTTATTTTGCCCATTTCACTCATCGGATTTTATCCGAAAGGAAAGAATTATAGTTAAAAATTGACATTCAACCACGGTGCGGTCCCATAGCGCTGAGAGTTTTTAGTTCTAATCGGGTGGATGGAAACTTTTAACTTAGACGATTAAAAGGTGAATACAAATTTCAGCACTATGAACTTTTTTTCGAGGTTGAATGACTGTTTTATGACTGTACAGAAAAAGAAAGATGGTGTCGAACAGGTCACAACTAGCGATCTAAAGATGTCATGATGAAAATGACTGACTGTAGTCGCCATTGAATTCAGTTATGATAAGAAATATTGATTGTACCGTTTTTACAAGGTTGCTCAAAAAGTGTGATTTAGAGGAAGAGTGATAAAGACAGAAAAGGAAAAGAAAAAAAAATCCTCGTGCGAATGTTTAAGGTTATTTAACTTGAATAAAAAGAACTTATCCCTCATCGCGTGAAACGACGAAACTGTGAAATTGAAGGAAAAAAGGAAAAGTAGTGCTACAGAAGTTTAATACATCGACAGAATACACGACAGAAAGTAGTTGTATCCACTCTTCACATAAATATTAGTCTGTAATGTTTGTCCAAAATATTATTTAAGTTTTTTCGCTCCTCATGCGCAAATTGTGTATTCTACAGTTGACTAATAGTTCTACAGAATGAGCGATTTTTTTTATTTTGATAGCTATGAACAATGATAATACAATTTTGCTCACTAGAAACATTTATTACTTGCAGATAATAAGTTTAATTTTTTAAATCTATTAATGACGAGTTTATTTAATTATATCCTACTAGTTCTGCTCTATCTGGGGATTTGTGATATGATAATATTGCATGAAGGGATGTTTCAATGTATTCCCATGGTGTATTTTACTCGCGTTTTCTTGTTAGCACACGCTGGCGACGTTGGCATGTGGAGCGATTAATCGATACACGTAAACTGTCGAGTGTTCCCGGGTGATATGCGAATTTGACTGTTTGCTCACAGTGGACCTGACTCGCAATGCTGTTCGAAGCTTGAAACTAGATTGAAATGATAACTCACCTTGTGATATTTAAATAAAAGCAATGTTATAATATCCCACGCTATATTAAATCCACTAATAGACCAATATCTCTACTACCCACTTTCTTAAAAATCCTAGAAAAATTATTCTATAAGCGTCTTCTAGATTTTTATCAAAAAATAACATTCTCTCTGATGATCAACACGGTTTTAGGAAATCCTTTTCCACTACAAGCGCCATATTTTCCTTCTTAAACGATGTTACCACATCTCTTGAC
>NNCF01126833.1:512886-536641 GCA_002313205.1 Laupala kohalensis | reverse complement strand
TATATATATTTCGTCATTTTAGACCACTGGGCTATTCATATTACGCGCCTTGATGGTTCACTACATGCAGAATCGACAAATACCTTGTAGGAAAGTTTCAATACCAGCTTACGTAAAGTGCTCGTAGATAGTCATATCAAAAGTGAAATAGCAAAAATTACTGACATGTTTCGAGAAAAATTCTTGCACTCTTTTATCCTTCATTTAGAACAAAAACCATGTTACAAGGAAAGTAGCGGGGCTAAACTATATCCATGTAAGTTACAGAAATAGTTTTCATGTTTAAAAATGGTTTTCAAGAGCTTCTAGAAAATGAGGGAAATAAATGCTTGCTAAACAGCGGTTACATTTCGTGAAAGCGAATTCTTCACGCTTTATTAATAATGCAATGTTTTTCAATTACATTTAACTTGACAATTTCCTGGGTAAACAATCACATTCTGATTTTTGTCGGGTATAAATTCGCATTTTGAAACCTTTCGCTCAGTGTTGATTGAAGAAAACTGACAACATTTTTATGATGGACACACTGTCATGTTGCTTGACATTGCCGTGAGTGTGTCCCAACACGCAAGCTTTCATGATCCTTTCCTGAAACATTCGCACCGACGAACGCTAATTATGTGAATTCGGAAGGGGGAGGCAATCTTTTTTAAGATATCGAGACATCAATTCACAGACGAATTTGAGTTATTTCTCAAATCAGCCAGTAGATTACTGCTAGATGAGTCATATCTCGAGCCGGAATATTTGCTGGAAGATATAATATTTAGTTGAGCTTAGATAATAAATNTCGAGCCGGAATATTTGCTGGAAGATATAATATTTAGTTGAGCTTAGATAATAAATTTAAATCTTTACTTTTTTCTCTTTTGTTTTTTGTCTCTTTTCGCTTCATACTAGTGTATTTAAAATTAAGAAAACATTCAAAAGCTTAGAAAATTTTTCAAATGAGTGCAACTAATTATATAATATTTATTTGTCACAAATGTGATTATATAAAATATTCTGCTTTTATCGACTTGTGCATAAAATATAAAAAAGAATTTCTAAACCATTTAAAATTATTACGTAAACATTATTAAATTTGTTTTGAAGTTCTAGATATAATTACCTTTAAAGATAACAAGTGTTGTATATTATTATGTTGTTGATATTTTTGCTTCTATATCATTCTTTGTGCTTGCTTGTCTGATGTCCTACCTCATACTTTTGCCGTGTGTTGCTTGAGTATGCGCACACATTTGACTCATGATTGTTGATGTGCTCAATTTATGTACATAAATGGCACTAAGAATTATTTTGTTTTTGAATTGTAAGTTTTTTGTTACTCATACATGCGGATTTTGTTGGATGAATTTTCATTTTTCCAGAAATCCTGGTGGTAAAAGAACAGATTAGAAATACGTTGTTGTTTGACCAATTCAAAAGATAACAGAAAAAGTTTAAGAAAAAATGTTGAAACACGCCTTTACAGTTAACACGAACCGATTTCATTACTTGTCAAACATACAAGTGTCATGAGTTGCTTTTGAATTTTGTACGATAGAAATAGGTCCACCATTGTTGGTTTAAATCGATTGATTTTAAATTATTTTCGTATGGACACAAAACCATCTACGGCATTTTCGGCGAGATGTACATCTATTGCAATAAATTGAGTTCTTGGTTGTTCTTCAATGGAGTATTCACTATAGTAAATAATTCTATAATAAATCTTTAAATTGCAATTTTTCGCTTCTTAAAAGTGTTCAAATCACGTTCTTCAATGCGCAATGATGCAGTCTGGTAACTTGGTTGGATCGCGTATGTTTTAACGAAATATTTTATAATAATTTTTGAACTGTAATTTGTACACTTATGCAGTCTATTAATTATAACTTTGAATAGCAATTAAATTCCCTGATTTATCTTTTGCCTTTGAAAAGTTTGCCTCCGTTTCGGGCGTGATATATACTTGATTTTTGTTATAGATTTTCCATTAAATTTTTTCAAATACTGAATTTTTATTTTTCTCAAATGTTTTCGTATAGAATACTCTAAACTTGTCTAGTAAAATGATGTTATTTAGTAATTTGATTATTAAAATTCTGAATATTTGTATTATTCATTGCGTAGATCAACCATTTTAGCGTGAACCAACAGGATTAAGCATTGATTGTAAAGCATTGGTGAGATTAATGTTAATACTGTGGTCTATTATCAAATTGTATGGATATCTCGAGATCTCTCCCTAGGATCTATTACTCGGCTTAATTTTGTTTGACTATTTAACAGTTAACTATTAAACAAGCGCAGTGAATCGCATCTAAAGATTCTGAAGTATAATTAAGCCCTGAAGGCTACCATAAATTCTGTGCGAATTATAGGTCAGTTTGGGGATCATTATTAATTTTAAGCGTATTCCCCTTAAAGAAAATTAGGGTAAATAAAAATATTTATTAGTAACTATGTATCACTAAGTTAAGTATACTTAATATAATAATGGATTACGTTCAATTACCACGGAAAATCGTGCTAAATATATTTATGCCCATTTCACTAAAATTACATTGCACAGAAATTCAACTAAAGTCGTTTAATTTACCCATGAATAAATTCGTTACTTCATACACAGAACCTTCTTAATGGAAATACGCAGGAGTTAGTTTCTTGTTATAAAACTGAATTGTTCTTAAATTTGAAATTTACGTATTTAATTTTTGACTTATATTTAAAGATCTTGCGGATAGTATTTTGACGTAGTTATCATTAAATGCTAAATATAGATCTTCTTACATTTATGTGCTTTACATGAACTTTTGCAGCAATTTCAAATTATTTTTGTTGTAAATTTTGCCCAAACGTTTATTATCGTACTCAGGAATCAAACCTGTGCCTTTAGGCCAGGATTAGTTGAAATTCATTTGTTGTTTCTATGTTACAATAGTTTTTGTTTTTGTAAATAAGATAAAGCTACTGAGGGATGAATTTTGGGGAGAAACCATGTTCCTGCAATTGCATCAAAAATAGGATTTCAGGAGGGTTTTGTTCAGGATGTGAGGGTTAATTGTGATAGATAGGATAAAATGAAATAATAAAACTTCAATCATGCATTGTCGTAAGTTTTATTGTAAAATATTTCTCCAGCTTACTCTTTGAAATTTTACTCTAAAACTTCTCTAGCCTCATCGGGAGGAAAGGTTACATTATTTACGGACCGGGACGCGAACCTTCTCCTGCTATGGTCGCAGGTGTGTACGGGCTTTGGGAGGAGAAGTGGTAGCATGTACCTGCATTAGTATTACCTATAGTGGTAGCATTACCTGCAGCCATAGTAGAAGATGGTAACTATCCCGGTCCGTCGATATATTCACCTGACCGTAGATAATGCTACACTTACAAAGTAAAAAGAAATGGATTGAAGTTCCACATATATTTTTCCTCTTGAGAACATGTTTTATAATTTTAGAATTTTTGACCCTTCAAAAATTAGTGTAAAATGGTCTTTGGACCCTTTTTCAAACAGTGGGTTTTTTGTACAGAAAAAGAGGTAGAATTTTGTTTATGCATTGGATCTGCCCTTCATCAGTAGAGAATCCGAGACCGGTAGTTTTCCGAAACTGAGCATTGTTCGCGTCCTGTTTTGCGGCTCTGCATTTGTCTCCCGAGACACAACGTTCCATCGCATGTTGAATCCGCACGAGAAGCCCAGGCACGTGTTCGCCCTGAGTTCCGCGAATCCCTTCGCAGCCAGAGCCCTTCGGATGGCGTCTGCGCGTGCGACTGCTGGAACTGCAGGGCGGAGAGCGAAGGGCGCGGCAGACCCTTCCATATTGATCGCCGCCGCGGCCCAGGCAGGCCCTCGGAGGGCGACGGCCGCGCCCACGCGCACGCCCTTGTAGCGGCGAAGGGCCCGTTGGCATTTCCCGTTCGAGGACTATTCGATTTGCGATTTTTCGCGAGCAGATTGGACGATATCACCAACAGAGAAAGAAATTGGATTTCATTTACAAGCCCAAAAGATTTAATCGCATGTCTAATATTTAATGCCTATTCTCTTTGTTTGAATTCTGTTGATTTTATTTCCACTTTGAAAATGAATTCAATTAAGTTTTGATAAGATCGTAGAGTGAAAAGGAGAGAAAGGTTTTCTTTTCCAAATAAGAGTTACCAATTATTGAATTGTCCTAGCGTGATGTATATTCTCTTAATGAATGTGGTGAACTGAGGATGTCTGATATTGCACTGATTACTCCTCTTTGAAAAAATGGGAAGTATTTTTGTATTCATATCACTCACAGAATTCAATTACTTTGTTTCCCTTGAAGTGAATATCCGGAATGCTTGGTTTAATGTAGAATTTGTGGATGAACATTTTGTGTATAATATAAAATAAAATAAAATCAAAACTTCAAAGTTCACAAAAAGTTTTTTATCAACCAAATCATTTCAAATACTGTTAAACACAAATAGAAAAATACGTAAAAAATGTATGTAGCTCTCATCGTAAAATGTCCACTCTTTATGGAATCAATTAAAACAAAGTGAATCAGGCATTTTTGTGTTGTATGATAAAGTAATTGATGTGGAACTTTGTGGTATCATACACATCGATACGCAAATGTCACGTAGATATTTTCGTTCTTTTTCTGCGTAACTGATCGGAGCAACTCATACAAATGAGCATCGTACGTTAGAGCATTAAAAGGTGTTTTTACGTCTCTCTAGTATTTCATCTTTCACCTTTCCTTTTCCGAGAAAACATGGGAGAGAGAAAATTCTGTAGAACGACTTATTTAATTGAGTACTTGACAAATTCTAGGAGGTGTTTTCACTTGCTTGTATTAACTTAGAAAACCTGAATAAGCTGTTCCATTTAAATATTGAAACTCAAGCATTTAAAAATTACATCAGAAAAGACGCTACTTGACTCATTTATTTGAAAAAGTACGAGTCAAAGAGTCTGACTATGACAGTATAATTAAAGTGCTTAGAATGATAAGGTTTCCTCAAGCGATTTCGAGCAAATGTGATCACGTCAGGGTGTCACCATAGTTAAATAGTTAAATTATTCGAATACTCTTCTTAGATGTTGTTTCATCCCCACATGCCATGATAACTCCCTAAAAGGTAGAAGAAATGGAGTGGAAACATCATTCTATGGGTGAGTAAACATAATCTTTAATTTATTCTTTTTTTTTTCTCGCTTCTGTAATTATTAGAGACTGATGTCGTGAAAAACAATAGAAATATCTTTTCAATATCTGTTTGATCTGTAACGTGGATTATGAAAAAATATTTATACCTATTCGCCGACATGTTGATATATATTGACATGAGCATCACATTTGTTGACATCGTCTACATTGAAACGTTATCTGTCTATTTAATAATTGAAGAGTGATGTATTTACACTGAATACATGCAATGGAAATAAAATTACTCTAAAATGTCGCCACTGTAATTATTCAGAAGATAACTACAAAAAAAGTTATACTGGTCATTAGTATATTATTTCCACATGAACATACCGCATAATAATCAGAAAACATGAAAAGAATAAACAGAGAATAATCATAATATTGCTTGTGAAGAAAACTAATTTATTTTAGAAATTAGTGAATAATTCCAAGCATTATAAAGGTTCTCGTTTGAACGAACTATGTGAACAATTAAATCCTCCACATATACTCTCTTCACTATCCGCTATACTTTATTCTGGCGAAGAGTCTGCCTAACGTCAACTACGAAAGTCTTGTCACCTTACCATTCTACGCACCTTGTGTACAAACAATATTCGTAGGGAATTGAATTACTTCATGCTCCACTGTGCACTATCCATAACTGTTCTGATGTCCTTTTTACATTAATTAATGCTAAATATGAAACCGAGTGAAACTTGCCTACAACTTCCCTAGCAGATGGGGAAAACAGTATCTGTCATGTTGTCCAGGTAATAGTCTTACTAAATAGCAGTAAAAGCACATATGTTGGTTTCATTCAATTTCCCGTGGGTATAAATCGTACTGGTTTAGTTAGTTGTTACTATTGCACATATTGTAAATGATCATCACTGTAAATATTAAAATTTTATAGAGATTTTTTTATCGGAACATAGTTGTTTGTATTTATTATTAATATATGTAAAAATGTAATATAACTATAATAATTTTGAAGCATAAAATTCTCTCCTTTACAATCATTTCTTACTTTATTTTCAGTGTCTCAATCCCCTCTTTTCTGCTGTAGATGTAATCCAATGTAGCTTATCTTCTTCTCAGTATCTGCCCTTATGAACGTCGTCCTCGACCTTTAGGACTCGTACTGCCCTTGTCCTTGTCGGAGCAACATCTGCTTCATCCTCCTGGTTCGCTGCTCTTCGTGTTCTGTGTCACGCAAGTGCTTAAAAACGAAACTGACTGCGTGGATTGCGCTCAGAAGAGATTCGGTTAAGAGGTGCGAAGAAACATGGGAGAGAGAAAATACTGTAGAACGACTTATTTGAGTACTTGACAAATTCTAGGGAGGTGTTTTCACTTGCTTGTATTAACTTAGAAAACCTGAATAAGCTGTTCCATTTAAATATTGAAACTCAAGCATTTAAAAAAGTAAATGTTAAAAATATATTTGTTACAGCTTTCTCGTTTTTATACTTGAATTGGCTCATGTAGGTTCTGACGTCACGTAATAGACAATAGTCGTCTTCGAAAATGGCCTGAGAATTTATTCATAATTATGACGTGCGAATGCAGACTGACTAGCCGTTTTTCGCATTATCTTTCAGCCCTTGTATTAAGAAGACTGTTTATAAAAATATGTTTCAATGAATAGATGAAGAAGGGTTTGGAATTCATTAGCTCTAAATTTGAGACAATGTGCGAGATTGCCTGAATTTACGAGTATTGAGATCCAGTACGGCATTAAATGGATAATGATTCTACTTACTCATATATTTTTTATAAAATACTGTAAATTGCTTGTATTCATTTTTGTACCTCTGCGATTTTATTATGTATGATATATTATTTTCTGTACCTCATATGTGAGGGGTAACCTTTGATTTTTCAATGACAGCCCGTTGATCTAACAAAAAATGAAATAAATAATGTGACGTCGCATGGCGCTGATTAAAAATTTTAATTGTGTGATTAAATACCTTAATTTACTTCTTTAATTTTGTTGAATTTCATAACAATTTAAATAAATGTTGAAATGAATTTGTCTTTTGGTATTTTCTCATAGAAAACTGTTATGAGAGATTATAATTTCTTTCTTTTGTCGTTAACTATCCGATGTAAGTATATGAATTAATGTGAGAAAGATTTTATCTTAAGAGCCTTATTAATGCTGAGTTTCATATCCTACTATTTGGTTGGATATTAAATACTAGAGTAGTTTCTAAAATAAAATATTTTCATTCCATTTCGTGATAATTCTGGTGTGCTCTTCTAACTTGGATGCTAAGACATTTGCTGTAAATTCCGGATTTTTTCTCCGTGTTTAACGAAAACTCAGAACTAGTCTTTGTTTTTGACGTAAAAGTGCGTAGGGAGCATATCATCAATGTGATTGAAGTTGGCGAAAAAACCCAGAAAGGCCGTGAATTGTTCGCGCCCGGAGTAAGCACGAGGAATCATTATAAAAATAAGAATTATACCTGAGTTTAAAAAAATATATTTGTATTTTAGTATGATTGCTATTAATTAATACATCGATTAGGAATCACTATTTATGTCGGTATTGTCATTTACTTTACAACAGTAAAACACTTTTATTGTATTTAATATTCGTAGTCTCAGAAAATGCATCTGGTTAGCTCATAAATTACTTAATCCTTCTTTGTTTTTTTATAAACCTGTTCAAAATTTGGTGTACTGATATTAATGCGAGCTCAATTTATTGTGCTTTCACTCACACCCACAAACATCATACCAGAATTGAGTTCGTGTACAGAGGTGGCTTAAACGCTTAAAACTAAACTGTCTACTTTCTGGGGTACTTTCCCTAGTGCTAGGAGGTTATCAACTTCAAAAACAAATAAAATATTGTACATATTTCTTCCGTGTACCCTACACGTGGAGATTATATGTGATAACTTTCGGTCAGGTGAAAATGGCGACCAGCCGGGACTCGAACCCGGGTCTCTTGCTTTGATCGCAAGGGTGTTAACTGCTACCCGGGTTCGAGTCCCGGCTGGTCGCCATTTTCACCTGACTGAAAGTTATCACAAATAAAATATGTGTACGCTCATAGTTCGGTAAAAAGTTCAAACAAGTTCAGTAACACATAATCATTCACATTAACTTCTCGTAGTAAAACATGCTTCTCGAATAAAATTGCACGTCTGGTGTGTTTGACAGACATGAAGAAACAACAGTTATTGTAACCGATTGCACTATTACTGATTGCATTCGTTCTTCTCGAGAGCTTCGCGTTAGCCAGAGATGTGCTTCATGCACAATTCACGCTAAACTGTTCTTAGGTGTTGGGAGTCGAAACAAAGAGCTGACCCAATATGGTAAGTGGCTCTTCGTTTATTGCTTAGTGGAGTAGTTATTTTCTTCTTCTTCGTGTTTACTGCTTTACTTGTTGCAGACGACGTTCGACTGAGCAGATTTTCCGTTTTGTGATCCCTTTGTCATTTTGTTCCGCGGAATCAATTATTACTCCAGTGTTATGATTTATATTATTTTACTGTTCCTATTCGATAAAGGGTTAAAGGATGTGCTTCATCTTCCCGAAAATTTCCGAAACTTGGGATATGCTGTGGCCTAATTATTATCGTCATCTTCAATCTTCGATATTCCTTTGTTCTATTTTGTTGCAACGTGCCTTATTATTTGTTTAATGTTTGAGAATTAATATGTGCTTTTCTCTGCTTAACACTATAAACTGTCTACAGGCAGAGAAGATCGACCTTCATGTTGCTGTTGGGAGGAAACTCGAGGTATTACGCCAAATGAATTCACAGAGGGAGATCTCAGCTCGTAGTAAAATAAAGTTGGACGTTGGAAGGTTGTCGTGATATCAAGTACTTCGAGTGAGAGAATACTTCTCTGTAAACTTCAAACTTTCTCTTTTATATAGTACATGTCATTTGTAGCTATGAGTTGTTCGTTAGGTATCCAAACTGAAAGCGAGAGCTTGGATGATTGGAAACAATTTAGGTTCCAACAACTCTCGTGCAACGACTCTCGGACATCAATTAAGGATAAAAAATTGAAACCGATGAGGTAATGAGAAATTGTCGTTGGATAGTTTACGTATTTTCTATTCAGCAATTTGTTACGTTAGTGAGTCGTTGCTCTACTATGAGACACTATAGTGCGATTTCAAAGGGTAACAAATTTACGGAGATCATATACTATCAAATTTATTCATTGTTATTCATTCACTTCAATTTCTTTCGAATGTTTTTCTCGTTTCATATTATCTGTCCCGAAATGCATTTTAAAGAAGTGCTTTGCCAAAGAATAAGCGGATTAAAAATGGATTTATTTGTCAATACTATATTGTAATATTTAACCAGTCTGAAATATTGTATTAGTTTAAATGTATCCACATCCATTATTCTGAAAATGTGAATTTTTATTACTCTACATTATTTTGTATCTCTAATCCTACTCAGTTTTCCCCTTATAACGAGTGCAGGAGAAGGAGCTAGCTTGCAGGAAAGCAATCACTATAACAAGGAGTTTGCAGGACATCCAAGACGCAATAAAAGACCGTAGTAGGTTCCTTTATAATGGAATGTGTGAACATAAAGGTTCGTGGGGATGTGGTCGTCACATACAGAACATCTACATTCCAAGATGTCCTTACATCCAATACGCTCGAGTAACATTCCTTGGTGTTCTGGGACATTCATTTTTCATTCGATGCTTCTCTGTGCGTCTTATATTCTTGCGTCTTGTGATAAGAATTTTCAAAAAATTTATTGAGAAATTATTTTAGAACACTCTCTTTCTTCCTTTTGTAAATAAATCGTGAAGTTTATCGTATTCATTTATTCTATAAATCTAAAACTTTGGAAAATCGTACCTAACATTCGCTTGCTTTAGAAAATGTATGTCGCTGTAATTTTTCGTTCCTTTCGGAGGCCTTTGTTTAATACTTTCGCTATTATTTCTGGTTCTCTCTTCATGCTATTTACCTTTGTTACCCATGTTGGGTTTATATGCAACCTCTCATAAAAAGTCAAAAGAGAATAGAGGACAAATATCCCAATCCCAAAATAATAATGTTTTGATTATATTGAATATATTGTACTACTCATGTGTTTGTTAAATATTAAAATCTCGATTGTCACTTAATTAAAAAATTTCCATCCATGTTCTTTTGAGAACACTTAAAATATATTTCGCTCTTAAAAATAACACTTCTCGCTATCGTCTAATGTCTCCTTATTTCATGTGTAAGTCATCCAACCGCAAGAACCGAAATGAATCGCTTGAAATTCACGGAGAGATACCCAGAAAAGACTTGTTCCTCATTTAGAGGAAGATAGTGGATCTGAGATGTTTCTAGGGTATGAATGATGTTTGTAGGGTAAACAAACCTCAGTAGTAACCCGCTCACCCAGTCAACAGTTGAGGAAGAATGTGATAATTTTATGAAGGTAAAGAGACTTATTCTACCAGTCAGTTTATTTGTTACTGAATTATAACGTTCGGTTTTATTTTTATTGTAAGATCCGCTTAATGGACGGCGCCAGTTTCTTTTGAGTTCATCCGTTGTACATAGACTGTGAGATTACCATCCCGTGATCAAATCATGGAAGACTTGAATTACAGGAAGCATCGAACTTGTCTGACGAGGGTCCTTCGCTTAATCACGAACTGTGGTGAATAGCACAGCGCTTGCGGCATGGTGCGTTGGTGGGAGAGAAGGGGTGCGGAAATGGTACGAGATGCTTCGGAAGCGAAGGGTTGCGTTCGACAGATGAGGACGGAGTTACGACTGAAGCATTGATGCGTCCCATGAAGAAATTGGGATGACGACCTCATGAGAGGATTGCATTTAAAGGGCGTGCAACAGAGGGGAATTTGATTTGGAGAGTGATGACAGTATTACGCGACCTCTGATAAAATTGCCGTGGACGAAACTGTAATAACAGTGCGGAAGCGCTTAAGATCTCATTAATGATTCTGCGAAAGATTATCTCTGTGAATGATAAGAGAGAGTCTGGTGGTTATTTGAAAGTAGGAAGAGAATGCCTCTTAAAGTGTGACAAAGGACTGAAATATTGAGATCAGTTGTTCTACAGCCCGCATAAGACAGTGTCGCTTGTTACTGAGCTACATTGAAAACACTGCAAGTTTTGTTTTATTTCGAGTTCAGTTGAATTGAAAAAATTATGGCTTTTATTATTACTAAAATTTCATTCAACTACCTGGAATCGAAAATTTCTGTCATAAGTTCCCCAACTCATCTACCTAAAGTCAGTACGTATGGAAAGTGAAATTACACAGCGGAGAGTTCAATAATATTACCTTCTATTCTCCGTGAAAGCTTTAGTACAATTATTAGTATAACGAAGTGAATTATTTGGAATGTCTGTTGCATAGGAATCGGAAAATATAATCAATGAATTGTATGAAATTTATAAGGACACTTCTTAATGTAACTTAATTTAATACATGTCTTTTGGCGAGGTCTGCTCTTCGACCTAACCGGAACTTGAGTGAGGGAATTAAGAAGGAATTGGCTGTTGGGTTGCCCGGGAATTTTTGATACTAACCGACATTTGTCTGGAGTAGGTGAGGGAAACCCCAGCTGAAAACCTCACCCAGTTCGGTCGAGTAGGGTTTTTAAAGTTGATGAATTACAAGAGCAGAAAAACAAAACTGGCAGCTATTCAGTAGATACGATTCTTCACTCGCATGACTGTTGACTGTAAAGTTTACTAATGTGTTCGTCAGAGTTCAATTACGTTACGTGAGGTGGACAATCCAATGAACGTAATCTAAGAGAATCGTAGAAGCAAAATTATATTAAAAGCTGTAAAAAAATTGTTTTCAAGTACATAGCCTAAAATTGAAATGAAAACCAAAGAATTTAGTTTTTACTATGAACTTTGTTTATTTCTGTGTAATGTGTATGTTCCTTCTGTCTAGATACGTAATTACGTAGCCTAAATATTAGCATACAATACAGAATACTATGTATATTTTGAAGTTCTTTTATTGGTATTTAATTTTGGAAATTAACAAAAGTTAAAATTTAATATCATGAAAGTAAAGAAATATGGAAACTAACATGAAACAAGAATATTATATAAGAATCCCAGATATTATATAAGAACACAGGGCAAAATGAGCTAAGAAAATTCAGACCTGTTGACAGGTGTTTTAATACCAGAATGTTCTGTAATGGTTGTTTTAAGTTTCTTTTCAAATCTCGATCATCGCCGGGTTTTTGAGCTATTAGTAGTAATATTTAATCTTTTAATAAAACCTTTTTGTACATTTCTTAATACACAATTCTTTTTATTCGATCAATTTTACTCAAATTAATTTTACTTCAGAAATTTCATAATATCTGAATAGTTGCTAGAGAAGTTTCTTAATCTCACTCAGTACGGATAAAAAGTCTCTTCATTGGAGTATAACGGAAGAGTTACATTTAGTTTCCAGATGTNAAGTTGAATGAGAATGATAGACGGACCCGAGAAGCGAACGGGATGGCGCAGTCGGTAAGCGCATGGGCGCGTAGAGCTCAAGGTCCCGGGTTCGAATCCCGGTCCCGTCTACCATTTTCATTCGACGTAACATGATTAATTTCAGTACGAGTTGCATCTGTTATGAAACCACGTGGAAAATGCACTTTGTCGCCCATTCACGAGAAGTAAATTGAATGAACCTTTTTTTTTTCCTTTCCTCTAGTGAATTTCGTGTGAAATGTGACCACATAGCAAGAAGAAAATCCTGTGTTATTATGTAAATTATTATAATACTTGCTTCCAATCCGCAGTGTACCTTCCTGCTTGGAGGTAATGCTGTGCTGTAGATAACAAATTGCATTAGAATGGTAGCTTGTGTTAACAAGCGGTCTGCTCTGACACTTATTTTCTGTAATGCTGTGCTCAACGTAATGGGATACATACACAAATCATTTGTGCGAGCAATCTGTGGTATTAATTCAGGGTTCAAAACATTTTAGGTCGCATTTCCCTTTAAATTATTGTCGTACGTGTATTTCAAAATGAAGTCCGTCTAAGCTGTTTAACATCGTAACTTAGTGACTATATGCTTTCAGCTGGTTCTGCTACTACTGTTACATTTGCATGAGTTCTGTATGGAACTTACGGAGATCATGGTCCCAGTTTATAAACGATATCGAACCTGGAGGAAAACAAAGTGAATATTTAATTAAATTGCATTTGAGTTCATTTGTATTTTAACATGCGTGGTGTGCATAAGTATAATCTAATTTTCAAATGATTAAAAATCAGTTTTGAAAAAAATTTAACCGTATGATGTTTGCATTAAAGGTCATTGATAAAATGATTCTAAATTTTAGGGTCCTGTGAAGTAGCCCATTTGACGTGAGTTTCACTGCTTACTATAAACCATCTTGTGTATGGTAGAATTAAAAATATCGTCAAATATTTAAATATCAACTTACGGGAATAGGTTTACCACTTCAGGCTTACTTGTAAGTCTATCTTAAAAGGCGAGTTTTTTTTGTTTTTTTCGCATATCTTGTCACAATATATCACTGGGTTATATACTTATGTTGCAAAATGTTAGATACTTATATTATGAATGGAAAAGACTTTTTAAAGATTTTTTTTCTCAAATTACAAATAAATATTACTCTTCGAATTACAAATAAATTACAATGAAAATAAATGTAGGACCTCTGAGGCAAAACCTGTTTAGAGCTTCCTTTATTATGGTACGGAAAAGTGAATTTGAGCTCTGGGAAATAAAATTGAACTTTATAAATAATAACAAAATTCCCGGTTTTTAAAACATGTGTATACAAAATAAATGTCTATTATATGGATTTGGTACAAAATAATAATTAGTCCTCTGTATCTACTATCGTTATAATCTTAATTGTTCTAATCACAATCATTAAATTGTACTATCTTAATGGGTTAGCTATAATTTATTATCATTATAATTACCCTATTTCAATTTAATGCAACAATTTTATGTTGTTGTTATTTTAATCAATACTGTTTAGTGTGAATGGTGATTTTTTTCCTTCTGAAAATGAATTATATTACATTAGAATTTCGAAGCATTCTCTGATACCTATTTGGAACTTCAGGCGTATTGACATTTTTAAGAACATCTTTAAAACTTTGAATACAAACATACGTCTCAACGGAAGAATTTTGAGAGAAATCAAAATCGGATGAGTTGATTTGGTTTTGCCTGTTATTCTAATAAAGTTTTTTTTTGTATCACTATTGGATAAATATTGATATGTACTACCCCAATATACCACATCGTAATCAATTATACCGTGAACCAGTGAGAAATAGATTAATTTAAAAATATTTTCACTTTACATATTTTTCAGAAAATAAAAAATATTCGAAGAATGCTGGTTAATATGTTGTTTCCAAGAAACTCCCTGGTCCACTATTACAATAAGATCTTTAATTTTATCAGTTTGTCCTACTTGGGAACAGTTTAATGCACAATGTGTGAGCTTATTCAAACAGTTCATACATTTAAACAATTGGATTATGAAAATTAATTGCGTGTTTCAGACTAAAATTTATGTGCTTTGTTTGTTCGGGCTCAACAGCTTGGTTCACAGAGAACCACAACTGGGGCGCTCAGAGATCAGATATCACTTCCCTCTCCACATCATCATAATTATTTCTCACGTAGCAGAGAGCTGTGTCTTCTGAAAATTATTATCTATAAAAATTTGTATTACACAAATTGTTTATTAATATAAAAAACAAAGTCAATCTCAAAACTCATCGAACGTACTTGGGTATCTTTTCTTTCATTTGCATTCATAAGTTAGCTATAATTTGCTGGCATGTTTGAGAAGTACTCTTTGGTATTACACCTGGTGTGGAAACTGAATGTTTTTGTGAAGTTGACTTTTTCGTTAACAATATCACGTAAGCTTCCTTGTGAATATGAAATTAATTACTAGTAATGAAGAAGTATTAAATCTTCTCTGGTGTACACGAAGTGCGGTTTATTGCATTTCTTTTTCTACGAGTAACTTTCTTTTCTGTTGACAAGATGTCATTCACGTGCCTTTATTTTAAGGAAAGAAAAGTCTGACCGGTACAAATACCTTCTATTCAGAGTGAAGGGCTCTGGCGATTATGTTTGACTACAATTACTCGAGGAATTGGTTTACTCCGTGTTGTCAAAGTACTAGTAGCACAACCCATCGACAAGGATCGGATCATTTTCCACAAAATGGTATTCCATTCATAATTCCCTTTGAAATCCTCTTTGGGAGACAACGGCTATGACTCTTCGACCGACGCAATCATGTGATGATTGAGCGAGAGTGAAGTGTTTGCTTGTGTTGAGTGTCACATCGTAGCTCCTCGGTATAGAGGCTTCCCTTGAATCTGGTGTTATTGAGTTCCAAGTCCTGTGTCTGCCACTCAAGTTAGTCTCTTCAAAATGGCGTTATTGTCGACATGAACTCTCTTGATGTGGGCGCAATAGAGGAGCTGTTGTATTGTGAGAAGCGGTGCGTGAATTCGGGCGCAGGTCGGTGATGGCGAAAATGTGGATTGGGTCACTGACTCGCGTTGCACTGTCATTTATTAACTATCCGTGCGGTCTTATAAAATGGTTGTGATTGAAGGCCGATTCTCTCCTCATCCGGAGTAATATTATTGCTACTACATGAAACACAAGTCATTCAAGCTGAATAAATTTTATTTCTTTATAAAATACACTGTAGGATAATCCTCTGAAATATAGAAATGTTTCACGTATTTGAATATGTATCAGTGAGTTTTATTCGCGTAATAGAATTATTTTACTATTGTTTATTTATATTATAAAACGAAAGAAATATTGAACGATTTAGCGTATTTAATCTCGTTTGCGCTCACAGAGTACTAATGAGATACAGTGCTCTGACGCCACCAGTTCATTAGAAACGGGAGCCAATGAAAAGGGTTTGTTCTTTCCATAAAGCTTATGACGTAGAATTGGTGAGCCCTAGGGTGTCTATGTTGCACTTTAATTCCTTTCACTTTACTCTCGTCAAGTATCAAGAACAATAAGACTTGTGAGAGAACTATAATTTCATTTATTTTATATCTCACTTTACTTCCAAAATTCGCTTCTCGTCCTTGCAGTTTCGTAAATGAAAAGTTAAATGATATTCCTGCGATCTACTGAGTATTTTATTTATAACGAAGTGATTAAACTCAGAAAATGGTTTGAATCATTTTCAGATTTCCCCGATACCCCGTTGAAGAATGAGAGTTATTTCGAGAACGTTCTCCAAGTGTAAATTCTGTAGACTGTTGCTATCTCATTTCTAGCTATTTCTAAAGTGTGTAAGATTACATCTTGACCCTTCCGTTTCGGGTGTATTCCTTTGCGACACAAATAACCTGTTGAGGCGTGGATGTCACCATATTGGTGAAGAGAGTGGAGCCGGTGATAACTCAAGAGACTGGTACTACTGCCGGGGTGATGCCTTTGAGAGAGATGGCAGGTTCTATAATGGCGACACAACCAAAGACGTTTCAGAGAGGTGAGATATCTGTGACAACGGGTTCTCTGAGGATACACGATAGCAATTCCGACCTGGACTGTGAGGATGTCGACACAAATGTTACGATAATCAATGAGGACGTAGAGGATGATGATGTCGGTAGTTGTATCCGACAGAGCCTGGAACTGTCGCAGAGGCATTAGTCGTGAGAGGTTACCTTTGTATGAGATAATGCCACTTGTTGGACGGACCCTGTCGCCCGTTCTGTCTATGTGGAACGAAAGGATAGACAATAGAAACGACGACGCACGCTGCAAAATGGCGATCAAGTGAGGTATAAACGAATATTTTACGTACAAGTATACTTAAGTAAAATGTAAAATGAAGTTCACGTATTTTAGGGTTCTCTGGCATGAAAAATATATTGATCTGGATTTATCTTCTTAAAAATCAGTTCCAGTTCATAACGGACGAAAATCTAACAGACGTGTGAAAGAAAACAGCTTGACTGTTGATCAATCTATACACTCTGGTCTCATCAACCGAATGTTTTCCTTAAATGTTTTGTTCCTCTCATAGAAGACGATATTACCAGCGAATGTTTAGGGTGGTTTTGTCAAAACGAAGTTACCAAATTCTTGAAAATTATATGCACTTGTCATTCATCACTCTAAATTCCATATATTGTAATTTTTTGTAATATGTACTTACATGTAATTTTTTGCTTAAAATTACAAACATATTGACATTCTATTAGTATTATAACTCGCAGCTAACTTTTTATCTTATTTAGGAATTTTTGCTGAATTTTTTGAATCCGCCTCTGCCTTAGGGCCCTTGATCGGAATTGATGGGATGGTCCCTTGCTTGCTTCCGGAGAGTAAATTAGTTTTTTTTCCCTCCACGTGGTCATACGCAGTTTGTACTGTTTTTTGACAATAAATTTATTTATTTATTTGTAACGTTTTAGGTAAAATATTGTAATATAATGGAATGGGTATACTTTTATTTATTTAGATGTTTTAAGGAAAGAGACCTCATTTAGTTGATGGTTTCAAAATAATTATGGTTAATTTCATGTTGCTTATTTCCCTTTCGTGCCACCATATAACATTTTGTTTTTATTATCCGTTTTTAGGTTATACTTAGTTTTGGACCAAACTTACTTCTTGGATTTTTATTCTCAAATTTCGAGTAAGTGCGTTATTTTATGGATACACTTCGTTTTTGTAGTCGACTATATTTTATCACTTTCCTTCTGAAGATTGTCTCTCTAAAAATATATTTATAAAGGACATACGCTTTCCTTTTGATCGCTTACTTACAGGAAAATTTTTTTTTTGATTTTGATCTTAAATTTCCTGTTAATTTTCCTGTTAAATTTAATTTCTTTCTTTACACCAGTTAAGACACAATTCAGTTCAGATGAGACGTCTTGGTTTTGAATAGTTAATTGAAGCGTTTGAGGAAAAATTAAATGGCTGATGAATGAATCCTGGCCCGGGTTTTTCTCCGTTTTTCCTTCTGGTAGAGGCGGATTTATCATACAGGTTCTCTAGGCTTTGTCTAGGGGCGGGTCTATTGTAACAATAAATCGTGAATTTAGTGTTATTTCAATTCTTATGATTTTTAAACACTATACTCAGAATAATCTATAGTTCGATAATAACTTGTACATGTAATTTTTTGCTTAAAATTACAAACATATTGACATTCTATTAGTATTATAACTCGCAGCTAACTTTTTATCTTATCTAGGAATTTTTGCTGAATTTTTTGAATCCGCCTCTGCCTTAGGGCCCTTGATCGGAATTGATGGGATGGTCCCTTGCTTGCTTCCGGAGAGTAAATTAGTTTTTTTTTCCTCCACGTGGTCATACGCAGTTTGTACTGTTTTTTGACAACAAATAAATTTATTTATTATTTATTATAAAACCTGCTAAGGGGAAGCTTCTTCTGACTGGGTTAGGTTGTCTCTCTTCACACAACAAAAACTATACAAAATTATTCTCACATCTCTGACATAAAATGCAACTTTGCAGTAATTACTGGGTCGAGTAGAAAATATTCTTCAACGCTTAGTTTGTTAATGATTAGGTACAGAAATGCTGAATTCTCGTACTTGGAGTTCTTGTGAATTTTTTTCTAATGTACGTTTTGTTGTCTTAAATTATAAAGTATAATTAAAATAAAACACATTAACGGTAATCCGTTCACTATGTGAAAACGTGTGGAATTATTTACAAAGAATTTCTAAGTGAGAATATGTTTTTATCCTTTGTGAGATGTAATGTAACTTACTGTAGTGTCTGCAAACACCAATACAATGAGTTCATTTCCTTTCAGTTTTATAATTCAATCTGAAGTGTAGTACAGAGGAAGCCTTACGCTACGTAACCACAACCCTTCTGTCCCCACGCCTAATACAGTTGCCACACAGTTAATACTCTCTCTCTCTGATGCATAGTGCTAATCAATGGGATGCTGTCACGTATACGTCAGTTCGATACATAGCTCATATACTCTTCGCGTTTACTGATAGTTGTAATTTTATGATGCGTGAAATGAAATGTGTTTTATATTGATTCTGCTAATCTCATCCGCATGCGGGTCACCATACTCGAACCTGTGACCTGTGAAATGAATGTTTCAAAATGACATTGCAGTTAAATTATGTCTGTTAAAAAAGTGTGGATTTCCATTTGAAAATATAAAAAAGTTTCGTTGGATGTGAGATGTAACACTAAATCATGCACTAATTCGTTAGTCACTTATCCCCTGCTTTACTTATTTAACTAAAAAAATTACCTATATTCTGAATTTTATAATAATTACCCAGTTATTTCAATCTCATAATGAGCGTTTTACTATCAATTGTTGTTGATATAGAATTATATTAAAGTGATAAGTACAGTTCAAAATGCATCCATCAGATTCCTCTGCATCGTCTTTTCATTGAAATTTTTTCTTCGTGCTAGGAAGTTCAAGACTTTATTGTATTGGAATGTCTTTCGTACCCTATACAACTGCGCCCAAACACGTTATAAAATAAGTTTGTTCACGTTGCTGTAATAGGATAGATTTTTCATTAAGAGGTAACTAAATAAAAAAAGGTGTAATTGAGTTTTCCAAAGAAAAAATCTTTCCAAGGAAATATCTGAGATGATGCCCCGAGAAGACAAAAATATTGTTGAGAAGCAGTGGAGGTCTCCTGATAGCTTATTTATTCCTTCCTCATTCCCGTGGCGTTTCCCGCCTGTGACGGAGTCTCTCGACCAGAAGCCCCTGATGACGTCGTCCCCCTCTCCACCCCCACCCACACAGCACTTGACCACTGCTCCCAGGGGCTCGACACCGTCGCCAGTGGCGAGGGGCCTTGTTGCGTGCGTGTTCTACACAGTCGGTCATGCATGCCATGCATTCCTGCCACTCACTATAGTGGTTGCTGACGCCTCGGTGCTTGACCAGCCAGCTCATGAGTGTGGACTTTTCACTAATCAATTCTTGACAAACGACTAAAGCTAAAATAATGATATCTCTTTACTTGGTGATCACTACAGTCTCTGAGGATTACCCCTGGAGTGCACAGAGCTTAGATTTCTGGAATTTCGCTAGCCTTGGCACGAGATGTGGCCGGTTTGTTGAGAAAATTGAATACTGAAAAACTTTTATCTCCGTAGCAAAGGATTAATATTATTTCTGAATATATATAATAATTAGTAATGTTTGATATTGAAGTAGTATTGTTTAAGGTTGAATTTTGTCTGATAATTAAGATATCACTTTGATTTACATTTCTTTTTCTCTATAGTAAAAACAGTTTCGATTTAATTTCAATAAGATTTGTAACATAGTGCTTGATTCAACTTCGATATTTATATAAGCTATCACCAAGAATACGAAATTCCAGAGCGCATCACTCTTACTAACCTTGCAAGTATTAACAGTCGCTCTCCACATAAAACAATTATGGTTTATTCTTCCTTATGTAACAAAGGAATCGTTTCCTGTGCCTTTTAATTATCCATCATAGATCACTCGGTAACTTTATTCTACTCGGGGATTCTACTTTTAAATTAAGAGAGATTAAGAGTTCAAATGGCAGAAAAATCAAAGATTTTTTTATTTTTTTTGTAAAAGGGCTGAGAACTTTTCGCCCTTACCTGAAGCTCATTATAGTCGTAATGAAAGCACCCTTATGTTAGAAGATACTGCTTTCTATATAGTAATTAATACCGAACAGAAAGAATTTTGTTTGAACCGGACGCTCCGCGTCAAATCCTTTGCGATTTCAGTGCAACATTCCACTCGCTTTCAGGCGCCATCGCCTGTAGTCAATCCCAGAGAACCTTAATCACCTCCCGTGAATCAATAGTGACGCCCTCACCTCGGGCCCTGTTTGATAGCCGTATGCGCGTGTGTTAGATATCGGAATGCGAGAGCCGATATTCAGCCCTTTCGCGGATTTACTGGGGTGGTTACTCCCATGCCGAGTTCGGCAAGGATTTAACATTCCAAGAAATAAGAGATTGTCTGCGAAACTGCTCAGAAACTCGGAGTAAGTATGAGAGTTATCGGTCATAGTGATCATAAAGGAATGGTTTTCTTGCATTTGGCCAGAAAATAAGAACACATATATTTACTTCATGTCGAAGTTTCGACCTTTATTGAGGTCATCATCAGGGCTACAAAACAAAACAAAAACATGGCATCCAATCAGCACATATTAATTAAAATAATACAATTAAACAACCCCAAACATTGCATACCTAAAGTGACTCCTTAGAAACAGCCATCACTCCACACACCTCACTCTCCTCACACCTCACTCTCCTCACCTGTAACACTTTAGTATATATGGCTAACATACTCATCCCAAAATGGTCACGTGTTTGTATATAAATGTATTAGCTCTATACAGAGTACAACCCAATCCAAAACTAACTCCCCCTCATACAATACATACCCTCTCTACATACAATATAGAACAAATTTTAATACATTTACCACGCATTCTAATTTATTAAAACAACCAAAATTAAATAATACAATTTAGATGACTTAATTAAAAATTAAATATATTCACAATTTTAAAAAGATGACAGACCACTAACTAAGCATTCATACCAACCCCTATATACAAAATAAAATTTACCACAATAATATTTCAAATACAACACACTACTTACTTGCCAAACATGGAAAGAATTACATCATAGAAAATTGACTATAAATCCCTACAATTTGTAATACATTAGAACATATAGTGAAAATATTTGATTTTTATATAATATTGATCTTTTATATAATAATTACATGTAAAAAATTAAACAGTTCCTTGGTATTGATCCATGCAATGTTGCAATGTGCTTAATAGGTGTTCCAGAATAAAAAAATATTCTACAGAGACTACAGTAAGACATTCTACAGCTTTTGGCAATATACCCTTCGATTCGGTGTTTTTGATCCGAAAATGTCCTTGTAACATTAAAAAAAGTTTGACTTGAAGTAAATACATTATTTTCTGGAGCCGAGATAAGTGCTTGTTTTTGATTTAAAAACATCCAAAAATTGTGAGGAATCAAAATGAAACAGAATTTTGAAGATTGTAATCTGTTATCTTCTATGCATTGTTAACCGGTATGCGCGAATTTTTAATAAATTTCTAACGATTTTATTATTTCATTGTTATCACTTTTCTTATTAACATATTTTTTTATTCGGAATCTAGAAATTTTTTAACAGTGTTATAATAAAAAAACAAAATTGTTATTTCATGTTTTTTAGAAAATTGAATTGAATTTTAAAAAATGAATGAAACAAAATTCCGGGACGTGACGAAATTATTGCCCAATTGTTTTTCGTACTATTTCTTTAAACCCTCAATCAACCTTCTACAACGTCGGCAAATGCTTTGTAATTTGTGTGCGAATAACAGCATAAGTCAAACTTTATTCACTCACATAATGCATTATATTGTCGAAAAGTTAAATAAAATATTTATGTAATAGTTTTGTGTACTTTCACGACTTTCTTTAAAAACGTGCAACACAACACTGTCACGAAAATTACGAAGACATGCCTGCACTTTTCGTTGTGGATCTAATTCACTGTTGGGAAATTCTGATACTTCATGTGTCATAATTTATCCTGGAGTCAAAAGAAGAGGAACTTCGATGCGAGAGAGACCGCATTACAAATACAGCGGATTTTAGGACATCAGGTTGCAAAGATATGCCATAGTATCCTTATAATATCGAACAGCGCGACCCCTCGGAATATTTTAAAAAGACCATGAACATTGATATATTGATGCATTAGTCATGAAGTTAAGGAACAAAAAAGAAATTTGGTGGCATTAAACAGAAAGTAAACATGGAACCAGAGGAAATATTTTGGGGGTTTTGAAATTTTTTAATTTATGTATTACATTGCATCAAGATAATCATTTTCAACACTTAATGATATTAAGCGATAGAAGTCCATTAAAAATTAATGTATATATGAAAGTCAAGAAGAATACCCCCAAAATAAGGTCGTTAGCAATAACACAGATATTCTTTTGAAAATAGAACCATATCACGCGTCTGGACCGAAGGTTCAGGTCGTCAAAACTTGCAGGCATGAAGAAAAGCGTTGAGTCTGTCTGGAACCACCGACTACTTTCCTGATACCTCTCTTCGCTTACAGTTGCGGAGTTTGAGGAAACTGAGAAAGTCAGGGGAGAAGGAGCTCACGATGGATATGTGAAGAAAGAAATGAAGAGAGGGAAAAAGTAAGAGAGAAGATTCTCATTTTCATCCGGCATCTCTGCGACATTCCTTCCGAAATGCTGCCTGCGAATATTTCACCCCTCTACGTCGCATCTCTACGCTGGAAGAACTTCACGCGGAAGAACCCGTACTTTCGTTGGGGGATTCCTCAACCACGTTTGCCTTCCGAAATGCCAGTCTTCCTAGATATCATTGTGTGTGAAGTTTATGAATAAGTCAGCGATATATACAAATCACTTTCTTTGTGTAAATCGTAATCAAGAAGCTGAAGATTCATATATATATATATATATATATATATATATATATATATATATATATATATATAT